>JAACNH010004542.1:0-23653 GCA_019447015.1 Hymenochirus boettgeri | reverse complement strand
AGGGTATAGCCCTCAAAAGTACTGCTCTGACCTGATGAAGAGGGTATCACCCTCAAAAGTATTGCTCTGACCTGTGAAGAGGGTATAGCCCTCGAAAGTACTGCTCTGATCTGATGAAGTGGGTATAGCCTTTGAAAGTACTGCTCTGACCTGATGAAGAAGGTATAAAAAAGGGGACAACAGTGAGGAGAGGGGGGAAAAGGAGAAAAGTGGAAAGGACTAGAAAAGCATACAATTTGCTAGCCGTCCTGTTGTCTTCAACCTCCAGTACATCAACCCATGCAGTATAAAAAGCAAGAAATAGTATGGTGTAAGGGCAGAGATTGAAGCTAGGTACACTGACATAATTCGAAGATCAAAACGCCGACCAACTGACATTTCAGTGTTTCGGTTTGGTCGCGCCGGGACCGAT
Source organism: Hymenochirus boettgeri (assembly GCA_019447015.1). Lineage (NCBI taxonomy): Eukaryota > Metazoa > Chordata > Amphibia > Anura > Pipidae > Hymenochirus > Hymenochirus boettgeri. The sequence continues at coordinate 23,241 of JAACNH010004542.1, read as the reverse complement.
TATTGTATGGCTGCGGTTTTTGTGGCCAAAAGTTGATCGACCTGGACCTTTTGTTCATCCGATTGACAAACACAATCGGACAGGTTGCAAAATCACAACGAATCATGTGGTCCTGTATGGACCACATTATCGGTCATCGCCTAACAATGTTGGACGCTCTGCTTTTTGCCGCTCCGACAGTCCTTCCTCCTGGCTGACCAGTCGGAGAACTCAAATGGTCGGCCGTCAGCGAGGGGATGATGTGGGATTGTATATGTTAATAGCTTTAAGGACAGTAATGAATGAGGACAACAATGGGAAAGAGAGTCACTGGGAGTAGTATATGGATATTGCCTTAATCCTCTAGTTCTGTTAATTTTGTGCAAGGTTGTTTCAAGTCAACATCTGTTACAAGGGAGGGAAAGTCAGAGGAGTTAACTCACTGCCTCAAGTCAGAGAGAAAGGTTTTGAAGATAGAAGAGATCAATATCCCCTTCCTTTCTAATCTGTACTGTACAGTAATGCGGAGTATCATCTACAGAACATAATTATGCCAACGTACTGTATAGATATCCTTCCACACTTAACAGATGTTCGCGCTTGTCATCTAGTCTGTCCTGTAACATAGAAGTTTACAGATTAAGTATTGGGTTTTTATCTATTATGAGATAAGTGTGCATAACAGGAGAAAGAATGCCAGAAAAACCCTTCTATTCTTGCCTTATCTCAATGCCCATATTCATTTTAGACATGTAAAGACTAAATGAACAATTTGTTATCCAATAAGTGTAGAGATGGACCAGATCGCAGATCCGAACCCGGTTCCATGGTGTTGTTTATGAAACAGGATCTATTCAGATTTTTGCAGAATTCCACTTTTTTAAAAAAAATTAAACCTTTGTGTTTTGGGGAGTCATGAATTAGTTGGGAAAATTTTATAAATTCTACGAGCAACTTACTGATAATGGCTCTAGGACCTGGGATATGGTATGGGGAACAGACATCAGATTCTTTCTGAAAGAATCTGATTGTAACCAATTCTTATTAGTTATAATCAGATTTTTACCAGAAAGAATCTGATGATAATACTAACCAATCAGATTTATTTTCCAAACAAATTGGTTACAATCAGATTCTTACAGAATGAATCTGATTGGTTAGTATAACCATTCAGATAATTTCTGAAGAATTATTGTAACCAACTTAATTTCATACATCAGATTCTTTCATACAATCAGAAGAATCTGATTGATATATTTACCAATATGATTCTTTCTGAAAGAATCTGAGTTTGTCAGTTATTTCAGAAGAATCTGAATTGTACCCAATTCTGTATTGGTTACCATCAATTTTTTCAGAAAGAATCTGAATTGGTATACTAACCCATCAGATTCTTTTCCAACAAAATTGGTTACATCCAGATTTCTTTCATAATGAATCTGATTGTTGTATATACCATTCAGATTATTGCTGAAAGAATCTGTTGTATAACAAACTTTGATTTCAATATCAGATTCTTTCAGAAAGAATTTTAATTGTTATCAGACCAACCAATCAGATTGTTTTCCATCCAAGTTGGTTACAATCAGATTCTTTCAAAAGAATCGGATAGGTGTTACTTATAATCAGATTTTTTCCAATCCAGAAGTTACTTTCAGATTCTTTCAGAGAATCTGATGGTTTGTACACCAATCATATTTTTTCTGAAACAATCTGATTGTAACCCTGCTCTGATTCTTTTAGAAAGAATCTGATTGTCTGTTCGCGCAGACCCATTTCCTCCGGTCCCAGTCCTTTACAGTAAGTTCTGTATTTTTACAAAATTTACAAAATTTGCAGCTGAAAATCAGAAGCTTTGAAAACAGTGGGTGATAATGAGGAAAGGTTTTTATTTTAAGCGCTCTGAATATATGTACTATTTCCCCAGACCAGTTTCCCATGTTCCAAGAGCCATTTATAGTACGTTACCATTGCTATTTTACTTAGTTTAGTGGGATCTGTGCGGTTTTTTTACATTTTCAATTTGTTTCGAAAATACGCGAATCCGCAGGCAACATATTTTAGCATTTTTTCCTACCCCCCAATATCATTCCATTGAGGAGCTTTCATCCACCAAGTTAGTTCTGGACCTGTATTAGAGCAGTTCTTTTCTTGTGCTGGTGCTCCCCAAATTATATTGGAGAGTTATAGGACCTTATCACTGCTACCACCTCCCTGCCCCAGGTAAGATTACTCATTTGAAAATTACTATATAGGTATATCATACCCCAAACCCCACATACATAATGATAGATTTAGGTATAATCAGGTGTGCAGCAAATGATGCTCTCCCCCTTCCCTATACCTCTTCAAATGTTTCTTCTGCCCACAGTTTCAGGTTAGACTTACATCGGTCAGGTTTCTTACATTGCAGTACAAATTTTAATTTGAGGGCAAACTTGCACTACTTCTAATAGTAGTTTCTCTAGTTACACTTACCTGAGCTTACAATTTCGCATCCATGAATACTTTTTCATTTAATTTTGTTACAGGTTAACAAATACCAATATTTCATAGTAGGTAAATAATAGCACAGAATTGCAAGGCTGATGTCACCTGTTTTATGACAGATAATAAAATATATACAACAGACATGTGCTTGTATCATGACAATTGCTGCGTTATGCACCCCCCAAAAGAAACCAACTGCCAAAAAGATGTTGAATTCTAAAAACTCTGAACATATTATAACTTCCAAATAACAAACGTTAATTATGTCCTGCTTATATTTCCACACCTTAGTCCTCCCAACATATAACTCACCAAAACATCCCTACTGGAATGGATTAAAACTCAAACTCGAACTTGGTTTGGCCGAACTATTGCGAGTTCGAACGGTCCCAGACCTGGATTTTCGATATTTTCCGGACTTGCAAATATGTGAGTAAAATGTCTATTACCCCAATACGCAAGTAAATTCGATTCGGAATCCGCAAGTAAATGTCTATTATACCTATAACGAGAAAATATCGATATAATCCGCGAGTAAAATGTCTATATAACCAATACGTGAGTAAATATCGAATTTTTCGAATCTGCAAGTAAAATGTCTATTATACCTATAGGCGAGTGAATTCGAATCTCGAATCCGCGATTCGTTCGAACGTGAGAGCTCGAAAGTAGAGCGCGGTGAGAGTAACATCATTCTTCCAGAAGTCCTGGATATTTGAACATGTTCCCCAGACCATTTCCCAGGTCCCACAGCCATTTACATTAAGTTACACATTGATATTTTATTTGTATTTCATTAGAATTTTTCCAACTATTTGACTTTAATGGGTCTGTTTTCGAACTTTCGAACTTTCCATATAGTTTTTGAAAGTTCAAAACGAACCAAACTTTCGAAAGTTCGCCCATCTCTTATCATTACATTAGTAAGGAGAGGATATACGGAATTTCGGAGAAAGCTTCATGGGTTGATTAGGATTTAAAGTAACTGTTTAATTCTAGTTGAAGAAGAGCTACTAATGGCAACGCAACTTCCTAGGCCCCGTTAGCACCACCCCAGATCCTTATTAAACTTAATCCATATAAATCCCAATTTGACTTCATTGTTTGAATGAATTTAGCTTTGGCGTAATGAAAACTAAAATGAAAAGATGTCCATAGCCTGAAATACACAAACATAACCCGTTGAATGATAAGAAAATAGGTTCCCCCTGTAGGTCGCCTTCCAGAATGTTCCTGTTTCAGCCTGTCCTTTCTGGTTCTTACTTTGATATTGCTAACTTAGATCCTTTTTATGTCTTCCTTGTCAATCAGCTTTCTTTTCAGCTAATTATTTCAGTTTTATGTATCTCTTTTAGCTTGGACGGCTGGCACTTTTTTTACGATTTAACATGAAGACCTTGTTCTGCTTGACATGAGGAGGCGGAAATTATTTTAAGGACCCATAACTTCAACTTCCTCAGAATCTGTCAGGAGATAAGAAAGAATAAATCCTAAACCAGTTGCAGGTGATTTAATTTTTCTTTAAAAGGGGTGTATAAAGTTTATCACGGTACATACCTACATTCTGCTTTGATGAGGTAACATATGTACAGTATTATACCTGCATGGCTGCATGGATTTCGGCAAATTCTATTGTCTCCCTTCTATTGATCACTAAGTTATCCTCACATTTGGAATAGAATTAAAACACAAGCTCAGTCTAAACACTTTTTTTTAAAGGGCAAGTCCAGCCTAAAAACAAGTTTTTAAAAAAATGATTATGACCCCCAAAAACCTCACTTGGGCGAGGTTCCTACAGTTCCAAGATCCCCCCCAGAGCTTACTTACCTGACCCAGAACCCATCGCCGGCTATTCACGCCCCCTGCTCCTGTTACAAGCTGTTTGCGAGCAAAAACAGACGGGGCCTTCTGCGCTTTCTCTCTTTCCTGGTTGCGGCTGTCACGATTGGGCATGACTCACAGTCGCGCCCTAACGGACGACCGCAACCAGGAAGTGAGCAGGCTGTCAGCACCAGCTGTGAGGAGAATGCCGAGGGTCCGGGTCAGGTAAGTAAAGCCTGAGGATCCTGGAACGTAGGACTCTTGGAAAGTGAAGTTTTGGGGAGTGATAATCATTTTTTAGGCTGGAAATTCCCTTTAAAGGGCATCCCACCCCAAACTATTATCCCCCCCACTACTGGCCCCATTGTGTGTAGTGTAGTTTAATCCTTACCTTACATCCCAGCTCCTAAGGTTCTCCTGTATCCCCCCAAAGTCCCAAACTGCCCACCAGGAGGATATCAGAGTCCATATAGGACTCTGCCCCTACCTGGCCTCCGGGAGAAGTTTTGGCATGCGTACTGCAGCCCTTCTCCCCCTCCCTCTCCCTCCTCTCCCTCCCATTAGGATTCATTCCCTCCCCCACCATAAAAACCCTTTAGGTAAATCATTCCCCCTGTCCCCCCAGCCCAACCGCTATATTTTTTTTATTAGAAGTTCCCCAAACTTTTACTTACCTGCCCTTCTTCCTCCGCCGAACTAACTGAACTCCCGGCAGCCGCATCCGTGATTGGCTGCCGCTCAGCCAATCACAGATGCGAACTGCCGGTCCCCGCACCCTCTGCTTGCATTATCTCGCAAGAGCGCAGCGTGGAGGAAAGAGGGAAGGTAAGTTTGGGCACTTTCTAATAAAATAAATAGAGCGGTTGGGCTGGGGGGACAGGGGGAATACTATACAAAAACATTTTTAAGGGTGAACATACCCTTTAGAAGTTCATCTTCAAAACTAATATATTACTGTTGTATAAAGTCTTTTTCTAACTTTTTCTCAATGATTTTAACCCACAAACATAGAAAGTACTATCTACCAGATTCCTCAGTCAAATACTGTATATGAATCTATGTACTAGTTAGAGACTATGCAATAAGATGTTATATAATTGCAGTAACCTGGTAAAAAACTAAAATCTGACTGGTTGCCTAGGTTGTTTTTAGTTATTTATGCAGAAAGGCATGAAAGAATATGTTAAACAACAATACATCAGTCTCAGTTTGCCAACCAATTCAACCAGTTTTTCCAGCCAATTCACCAGTTTTTCATTTGCCCTCTTATTAAAGGGTATGTCCACCCTTAAAAATATTTTTTTATATGTGTTACTTCCCCTGTCCCCCCCCAGCCCAACCGCTCTATTTATTTTTATCGAAAATGCCCCAACTTACTTACCTCCCTCTTTCCTCCGCCGCGCTGCCGGCCCTCTGCTTGCGAGAAATGCAGCAGAGGGGCGGGACCGGCAGTCGCGTCTGTGATTGGGCTAGTGGCAGCCAATCACGGACGCGGCTGCTGGGGGTTCATTCGGCGGAGGAAAGAGGGGAGGTAGTAGGTCAAATAAAATAATAGAGCGGTTGGGGCTGGGGGGACGGAGAATGTTACATATAAAGGTTTAACACTAGGGGGAGGGAATGCTACTTGGGAGGAGGGAAGGAGTGGGAGGGGAGGAGGGAGAAGGGCTGCAGTACGCATGCCAAACTTCTCCCGGAGGCCAGGTAGGAGGCAGAGTCCTATATGGCTCTGCTTTCCTCCTGGTGGGCAGTTTTTGACTTTGGGTGGGGACTACAGGAGACCATATGGGCTGGGAGTTGAGGTAAGTTTTAAACTATTAACTACCACTACATGATGGGGCCAGTATGGGGAGGATTATAGTTTTGGGGGTGGACATGCCCTTTACCAGTCTCAATTTGCTAGTCACTTGTTATTTTTAAGTTTGCCAGTCTGATTTTGCCATCCAGCAGTTTTCACCATTCATCAGAATGAATCAATCACCATACGACCATTTTAGTTTGGCCAGATTAGGGGCATATTTATAAAGCATCATTAACTTTTAACGAGGCATTAACTCTGTGCCGATACTTACCTGTTCCCCGCCTCTTCTATTTATAAAGCAGCGCAACTGTTTCGCATTGCTAGTATCGGCTGTTTTGCTTCGCCACCTTCAAGGTGGCGAAGCAGCCGTACTAGGCGCCTGCGGCAGGATGGCTACAACCCACGGCGGTGGTCGCACCCCCCGGAGTCACACCCCCCTGCCCTCGACCCCCTGCATCGGCGCGACCACCCCCACCACCGCTTCCCCTCAACGGTGCCGATGTTGCCCGGCGTCTTTGATCCGATGCCCGTCTTCGGGCTGGCGACACCAACACCACTTTCCAGAAACTCATTGGTTATGTAAAGCATGTAACCAAGCATTAAAAAATTGGACCAATCAGAAACGGATTAGGGATTTCTGCAAACCTATATAAAGAGGTGTATTCCGTCGTACTCGAATGCCATCAACATAATGTCTGAGAAGACGAAAGAACGCTTGGCAACACTCGGCTCCGCTGGGCTGGCGGTGCCAGCGGGCTCACTGGCGGCCGCAGTGAGCCTGCCTGGCATCGGGCACTGAGTGTGTTGGTTCGCCAGCCTGATATGTCGTGTCGGATCAAGACGCCGGCAACATCGGCCTCTTTGAGGTCCCGGCGGCCGCAGGGGTACCTCTAGGGGGTCGGCGTCCTCAGCGGAGCTGGTGTCAACCGGGACTGGAAGAAAGAAGACGCCACCCAGGCTCTTTTAAGAGCACACACTGGGGTCCCGGTTCGAGCTCGCGGGACCCGCCAAAGGCACTTGTTCAGTACGCAAGAGGCCCTACAAGGCCGTGGAGGGGGGTCTCGGTTTGAGCTGCGGACCCCTTAGCCCCAAAAGGCCCTTCTCGGGCCCTGCTGGAAGGTGCTTCACCCCTCCCAGTGGGCCCTTCTCTTCCCCTTCCTGCAGCGGCGGGCAGGGGCTTGGAGGGCTGCTGGGGAGGAGGGCGTGGTCGCGACCACCCGCTGTGGCCTTCCCAGCAGCCCCTCCTAGCCTCCTGTTCCGAGATTGCCGGGAGCGGGAAGGGGTTGGGAGGGGTTGCTGGAAGCGCGGCGGGTGGTCGCTGCAGCGCGGGGGGTAGAGGGCGGGGTGGCGTATGCCCCGCCCCCTTACCAGAGGCGCCGGGAAGGGATTCTAAGTCCCTTCGCGGCGATATTGTACTTAGCGCATTGCGCTTAGTGTCGTATCGCCGCGAAGGGACTTAAAATTACCGCAGGACATCGCGGCATGATACATATCGTGGCAATAGCACTCGCTTTAAAATACGGCAATAGCTCTATTTTTTGCAGCCGCGTGTGCGGCGGTAATTTTTTTCCCGCGTTAATAATGTTTTTTTATAAATGCCCCTTAGTCTTCATTTACCAACCAATTCGCCAGTCTTACCTTGCCAAAAATTCATCCATATTGGTATGCCAGCCAATATACCAGTTCTATATCAAATTCATCAGTTTTTAGTTTGTCATTAATTAAAAGTCTCAGTTTGGTAGTCAATTACTAGTTGCAGTCCAGTCACATTTATTATCCTCACAGTTTTCCAGTCAAATCCCCACTCTCAGTTTGCTAGTTTTTTATCATTTTAGGTGTTTTCAGTCCTTCTCCAGTCTCAGTTTTGCCAATCAATTATTCGCCTGTCTTGCAGCCAATTCATCAGTCTCAGTATTCCAACCATTTACTGGTTTTCAGCAAATTTACCGTTTTTAGTTTGCCAGTTAATCAACTAACTCAGTTTTCAGCCAAATTACTAGTTATATATAATAAGCTCCTCTATTACCACCGATTCCAATGGAATTTGTAGCGAGAATTGAGTTCTGTTCTGTTTTTGTTAACAGTAGGAAATCTTTAGAATTTGCACCGGGCCCCTTAGTTCTGTAAAGAAAAAATAAAGTAAAAATATTTTGTCCATTGATATATGTCCCCATAGCATTCACAGCTTCCTGTGTAATATGTACACTATTATTAATGTATTAGCCATTGAATTAAGGTATATTAATTGTGGAATCTAATTTCATGTTACTTACATTTGCCGTAGTTCCTACAATTCAGTTATGTCCATCTTTAGTTCTGTAATAGAAGCAATGAAAGAAATCAGTTTCATATGCAAGAAATATATTTTCTAATCGCACTAATTCCAATCTCCTCTGGTGCTGCTCCCTCTCGCTGCTCCACTATCGCGCTACACTTATGGCCAAAGGCATCAACTATCTGAGGCAGGTTTTCCAACTCACCCCATGGAAGCAGGTGGCTGCAGCAAATGTTAAGGGATGCACAGAACATTAAATTTGATATATTTAGTTCTCCTTAAATAAGTGTCGCCAACCACACCACCTCCACAAGCACTTTATCCCAAGCCATGACCACTTTTGATCTGCATTTGAAAACTTTGTGCATCGGCACTCACTCCAAGCTACTTATATGTGTAACTGAGCAAGCATTCTGCATGCTCAGCCACAACATAAAATCAAAGCGAAACAAATATCTACCTTGTGCTCGTATAAATCTACAGGAGAACTGAAAGCATCCCCCCAAAGAACACCAATAAACTGTAAATTACCAATTAATAAATGACATTTAGGAAAGGTCCCCCCCAATAATACATTTCATATTCTGATAGTGATGCCCCCAAATCCCTAAGAACATTATGCTCACACTGCCCAAAACTGCACACATTATAATTATTCGGGCGATCCCTGCATCGAGACTAGCAACTCCTTTCACTTCCTGTGATGTATGATGTCACAATAAATGACTAATGAGCTGAGCTACCTTGAGGATTTCCATGAGAGCTCATCTAAGCATGTGTTAAAGCTCTGAGCTTCCCTGGTCTCAGCAAATTGCCTGCAGGTATTGTGCTGAATACTAACTTTGTATGCAGTTCTGGGCAGTAATACAATATAAGGTTTTGGGGGCCTCTCTATCAAATATCAAATGCTTTTTGGGGGTGGACCATGCCCTTTAAATTATATATATTCCCCTGTAGAATTGGATAAGATAGCTGTGTATGTGCACTGTATGGCTACACCTTAACACCTCCAGTCACACGGTCCTCTGCCTAATATGGTCTGTAACAGGATCTGCTAAAATCACTAGAAGGTGGGACCTGCTGTTACAAGTTCCTGCAGTAGCTAAGGACTGGTCATGTAAAAGAACCGATCGTCAGTGACCACACATGCAATACTGAATGCTGGGAAATAAAACACAACCACATCAAAGTGAGATGTGAGGGACAAGTAAACTGCTTTTATATCAAGGTGCTCTTCCTTCTGATTTAGTTTTTATCAAGGCTTTATTTTTACTTTAAGAAAATTGTTTGCTGTTGCTGCATAGGAACCAGAGGCAGCTCTAAGAACAGGTAATGGATTGTAAAGTTTCCGTATTGGATTTCTAAACCTGACCAGTGTTTCTTTGTTGAGCACATCCTTAGCCTGAGGTAAGACTATCCATTTAATTCACTGACAGTATATCAGACGTAACAATGTCCTTTATATCTAAGACAAGCAGAGCTATGCTGGATTAATGATGTTAAGAAATGTAGCTATGTTCACGGGCTGTTTAAAGCATAAATCTAAATAATGCAGTCAATGAACAATAACTTTTTCTTCCCTCTGTTCCTTATGCCAAATACTGTTGGTCAATATCCACCTTTTTTTTAACCCCGACAGGAACACTCAAATATTTTGGCAGACACTCCTGAGCTTAAAGCCAGATTATATGAACGTTGTGCCCTCATTGGAAATGGAGGTTACAATCAACACTTCAAAAGAGATGTATGTTTTATGGTTAAAGTTTTCATAGTTTTGCTGACTGTTTACACATGAGATTTTCTTGAGGTCCCTACAAGGGAAGGCTTCACCCTGTTAATAATGGAAATCCCTGCCCCTGTACACAGAAGGGCAATAACACATATTCCAAAAGCCATACTTTTAAGGGAACTATAGTGTGTATAAAGTTTTTTTTTAAAACAAAAATTTAAAATGAATAGTACCTGGGGTAGGGAGGTAGGATAGTAATTCTTACCTCCCAATATTGTTTTTGTGAGGAGCACCAGTCCGAAGAAACTGATTCTGACAGTCTTCCTCCTGGCTTCAGTACAATCTTTAATACAGGAATAGTAAGATGGCTGAAACTGCCGGGTTTCATTTAGTTTTCGGACATATGGAAAATCCCAAAGATCCAAAAAGGACCTTGAATTCGGGACTTCGGAGCGCATTTTCGATTTTTATCAACGTTCAAGCTATTTTCGCAAATTTTTCGAAAATAGCCTTGAATGTTTGATAATCCTCGAAAATTCGATCGGAAACTATTTTCAAGTTTCCGACTGTATTTTTGAGTATTATCGAATGAGTCGGACCCAGATCCCATCACTAAGGAATAGTCCAGGACTAAACTGGCAAATGAAAACTGAACGTGCTTGTACTCCTTTATGAAAAGATATTGTGAGGTAGGAATAATCAATTCTACCTCCCTGTCCCAGTGTTTCCATTTATAAGAGTTAATATTTAGAGTATAGTTATCCTTTAATACTCCCCTCCCAGGTATTATAGGGCTAGCAATGCAAAAGAATTTTAAGAATTAAATTTCTGACTTTCATATGCAGACAGGAAAACACCATGATCACCAAAAGCACTTAATAAGCATGCTCTATCCAATGAATCTTGAAACTACTCATATGCAGTGTTAAAACTTCTATAGCTCTATTAATTAAAGTGCATGTCCACCCCCAAAAAAAAAAATCAATACTCCAGTTCCCAGTTCAGGTCCGGTCTTTTAAACAGCTGATTGCGCGTATTTTTCATCTAATGTTTGAAAGTTTAAAACGCTGATCGTGGGAGGCATCTTGGAGGAGGAGGGGGTCAGGGCTAGGCCTCCATTCTCACGGGGGGGCCTGAGTCCCTGCAGGTACTCCTTGATCTCAGGGTTTGGAGGGTGGCAAGTTAGTATAGATTTTTGCTCTGGGGGTGGACATGCCCTTTATTGTTAGCATTATTGTAGGATGAAGTTATGGTGAAATAATTTCCCCTCCCCTTTTGGCATAGCAATGTTGAAGATTTAAAATGCAGATTGGCGTTAATACTTACCTAAACTTGTGTTTAAGGTCCGGCCCAGCATGCCTCCTCCCTCAGTCCTAAACGGGCCAATGGGAAGACGTGATTCATCCGAGCATGTACTCAGAACCATGTTACCAGCAAAAAAATTGTTGAGAAATAATTTCATCAATAAAACCAAATATCTCTTATATGTAACTGCCAAAATGTGGCCATTCACTGTGATACTTAAAGGGTTTTACCCCTGACAAAATCAGTCCGGTTTCATATATCAATTAGATGAAATTTTGATATTTTTACCCCATAATAAGGTCTATAAGTGTGTAGCCACCTTTTAGAGTACAGAACAGGTTGCCTATCTAGCTTGTATAAAGACATATCTAAAAAAATGTCATTTTACTATAATGGTTTCATATCATGTAGGCAGTCTTCATCTCGACACTTAGAGTTGATTCAATTCCCAAACACAAAGTCTTAATTTATAATTTTTGATGTGTTCACTGATAGTTTACAAGGTTGGTAGAAAGCAAGGTAATCTCTTTTTATTCCAGATATATACGGTGGGGCACTGTGCAAATTAAAATGGAATTTATTTGGCTGGTTAAGGATTTGCATGACAATAGTGTCCCAAGAGAATTAGATTCCTTACGGTATTAGAGCCTGTGCTATACTTTACTGTGCTAGCCACTCTGCTGCTAAGGCTTATGGTAGATTTGTTGTGATTAACTAAATTGGTACAATTTTCTATTTGAATATGCTAGAAGCCAATCAATAATTGCTGTTTTCAAAGCTGTAAGTGTGAAATAATTTCTTGCCCTTAGTACAACAATCACCATCACTAATTAACCTACTTTGATGGCCTATTATTTATCCTGAAACTGGTTTTGGGAATAAATGAGTTATTTTCTATGAAAAACTATGCTGTTGAATCTAAGGTTTTTGGTAAAGGAAGGTGAAGGGAAAAATGTGTTTTTTTGGGAGCTTAAGCGTTATGTCAAACTAAAGATGGCCATACACATGGGCAATATTCAGCAAATTCCTCGGATCCAATGGGATTTTCTGAACATCGGACATTTGTATAAATGGTTGAAGCCATCGAACTACTGTATTGGCATTGTGACCTATAGGTCTGAAGGGAAATTTACATTACCATCGTTATCAGCTCCCTTTGCTTAAGTATAGGGACCAATAACATTGTTGGCACTTATGGGCGCAACGAGTGATACTTCCATATAAAGTATATATGGAAAGATTGTTCCTGTGTATTTGTGCAAATAGAATGCTGAAATTGTGACTAAAGTACATGTGTATGGGCACTTAGTTATGAGGTAAAACATTCCCTTTAGGAGCAGCACAATTTAAAATGCCATTATCATATTTTTTCCAGCTTGTGGGGTTGGTGTAAAATGTTCTGATTGGCCCGCTCCTTGATTTTCGTTTTGAACAATCCAGTCAAATTTTTCTGATCACTCAAAATGTCAATCCCACATTTGAGCAGTAAGAACCTTGTGAGGTTGGGGTTTTGCGGGCAATTAGGCTAGATTTAAAAGTTTGTTTGGAGGGTGGGCATACCCTTTAAGTGTTCTTTTTTAATGATCCATTTAAAGTGTATAGCTAGAGTATAGTAATCTATAAGAAATGTTGCTTTTTCCGAGTTATGTTTTTTTTCCTGGTTGTTAAGGGGTACCGTATATACTCGAGTATAAGCCGACTCAGTATAAGCCGAGGTACCCTTTTTGCCTCCAAAATTAAAAACATGATTAACTCGATTATAAGCCGAGGGTATACGTAACCCTAATACCTTTCCACTGTAGATGTTTGGAAACTACAACCTCCCAGCATGCTTGGTTGCTGGGAGTTTTAGTTTCCAACCACCTATAGTAGAAAGGTATGGGGGTTACTGTATGGCATACTGTCCCCCACCCTAAACCTTTCCACTGTAGATGTTTGGAAACTACAACCCCAGCATGCTTGGTTACTGGGAGTTATAGTTTCCAACCACCTATAGTAAAAAGGTAATGTGGGTGTCTGCATGCATACTGTCCCCCCAGCCCTCCCCCCAGCCCTCCCCCCAGTCCCCCCCCACTCACTTACCGTACCTGGTCTTCAGTCTTCCTCTCTCTGCCAGCTGCCGCAATCTAGAAGCAGCCGCGAGTCAGGCCGGCAGTTCCCAGTACTGCTTCACGGCTGCGCGATGACGTCATCCCGCCAGCGTGCCAATGACATCATCGCACAACCGTGAAGAACACTGGGAACTGCCGGCTGACTCGCGGCTGCTTCTGGATTGAAGGTAAGTGTCTTGTGACTCGAGTATAAGCCAGGCAAGGTTTTTAGGTTGAATTTTAAACCTAAAACCTCGGCTTATACGGTATAATACGGTATATACGGTATATCCTTAAAAATCATATCTTTTTTAACTTTATTGTAGAAGGAAAGGTAAAGGAGCTAAATCTTACCTCACGTTCTTCAATAAATCCGCAGGAGCAGACAGGGAAATCGTACAGCTTCCTAATACACATTTACGCCGAACACTTGTTAGGTAATGAATGTTCAGCATAGAATACCATAGCGTAGTAAACTACCGCAATGGTATTCTATGGGATCATAAATCTATGACTGAGTTATCTTTGTATTACGATCGTTTCGGTAAATTAATGATAAAGGCATGGTATCAGTAAAAAGTGACCACACCTTTATAATTGGCCCATTTACTTTATAAAAGGAGATAATGTGCTAACCATTAGTCTCCTAAAAAAAAGTAAAGCAGCACTAGAATATGTAAGTTTCTCCAAAATGATTAACCAGACAGCAGAAAAAAAGGAGAATATCTTGAAAGTACGTGATTGAGACCCAAGACAAGTTTTACATACAGTATATGGGTCAGGTCTGCAGAAACCATAAGCACAATTGACTGGCTGTATTGCTTTATTATTTGACTTGGAGAGGTCAACAATCATGTAACAGATTTTCTTGACTGATTTAACTGCTAATTAATAAATTGATGTACCACTGCCTCTTTAAGTCCTAACCATTGCCGTGTAACTTCACTTCCATATCCTCCTCCTCTCCAAGCCAACAATTTAGGAATACTCAGTGTGCTGCCCTAAGTTGTAAGAAAGAAGATTCATATTGACAGTTAAAAAGTTTTCCCCTTTTTCATATTATAGAGTTTATTACTTCCTCTCTCAGCCTCTTTTATATAACTGTCATTATGATGACTGATAGAAATCCATTAATGCTATTCTTATTTGTAGGAATAACACTATTCAGTAGAGCTGCACGCACATTATTAGATGAGTCCCTACCCCTTACCATCCAACTTGGTGTCTGATAAAAAGCAAGGATTAATGGCTGTAATGTCTCGCTACACGGAATTCAGCCAAGACTTCCCTGAATTAGTGAGTAATACAGTGTCAGAGCTACTTACCAACTCCTACTCTCATGGCTTCTAAGTCCTCCATGATGGCAGTTTCTTTCTCCTTGCGCCAAGAAACAAATTCCTGTTTTTACAAACTGTGTATTTATGTAATCTGAGGTCACAGTCATTGTAAGTGTGGGCTGACTATGAAGTCGAACTAAGTATTTACATTTTCTCAAGGAAATTCCATTACTCCTGGGACCAGTAGTTATTTAATTATATAACGGAGTTAAATGAGTTTAATTCTATGTCTAGTTTATTTTATAAGAAGGCAGTTAAATATTTTAGTTGAGTTGCACACCAATGTGCTAGCTGCTTCTTATGGGCTGGACCTTATGAAACAAAGGGGAAAAATTAAGGAAATTAATCCAAAGAATTAAAGTGCCGCTAATGAGTTTTTTAAGTTCATAATCAATATGGTTTTGTAGGTTCTCATTTATCCAGGTCTGGAATATCTGTTGTATTTAGTTAAACAACCACTTCATCACTGGAAGTTTAGTCCTCAATTATGTATTTTTTACATTAAACCTGTAATCTTTAAGGAGGTTTTTTGCGATGTGGCACCTTTAATAAGCATTCTCTTGATCATAATTGTCCAATCGCCCATGCAATACTATTGGTGTAGTCTAGTACCGTCTGGTATTGTACGGAGTTGTGTTCGTAAATGTACAGCAGTGATCGGACTTTTACGATACCCCCGTAATGTAATGTCCCTGTAATGTTAGTCTTTTTCTAGGCTAAATTTTATTAGAATTAAAGTATGAAAGTAAAATGAAAATTTTATTTGTTCTTCAAATGCCAACAAGCCACCAGCATATACATTGTCCAGCTATTCCACATGATTGATACAGTACTTTCTTTCTCTTTGCCCTTTTGAATGACCAGTACATCCTTTTAAATCCCTTTAAATTAATCCTAATGTTACCATTTTTGACGACAAATAAGGAACTTAATCTGCGATAATAATTGCCTGCCCTTAAGTTATCGCTATGTCTGTTTGCAGTATATCACCTAGATCACTTAGTTTGTAACAGTAATCTATGTCTTTTTTATTTACTTTGTATGCTGTATACATTATATGTTCATAGATCCGTTGCCCCAGAAGCACAATAGTACGCACAGATCACATCACAGCACATATGATGCTAATAGTTCCAAAATTATTACATTACAAATGACATCACAGCTTCTGTGGGCAAGGAATATAGAATCAACTAAATAAATCCAGTGAAACATAGCTATTTCCTGCATTTAACTCAACATAGTTTGAGTGATTGAGATAATGAGTCACAGATCTGTTGGGATTTAAGGTAATGAATAGCATCAGTCATAGCCCAGAATTTGATTCAATGTATTTTTAGTTGTAGGCATATTCGTGAAATTACAGTGGAGTTTCCACTATTTTTTTGGCATCTGAAATGACTGTGGGAAAGTTCTGAAACGAATTAAAAATTATATCTGTGTTTTGCCACTGTGCGCATACCATGCAGTGAAATTTACAAGTTCTCCTTAAACTTCCTTTCTCATTTCATTCATCCAGTATAGTTTTCCATAAGAATGACCCTGTGTTTTACCATTGAGTTCTTCTCAATTGCAAAGCTAATGGTAAAGCTAATCTTACATAGTTCAACTTTTTATATTGTGGCTGCTTTATAGTATATAAATACTTCTCTAAGCACCCAACTTAGAGAACGATAGTGCTTCTAACATTTTTTCAAAAAGTACCTGGGGCAGGGAGGTAGGATTGTTACTTTTTACCTGCCAATATCCTTTCTATGAGAAGCGGCAGCACAAAGGAAACTGCTTCTGCCAGTCTTTCTGAATGCTTCAGCCTATTTCAATACAGTAAGCCAGGCCCATAACCTGGCGATGAAAACTGTATGCGCTGTACTCCTCAATAAAACAATATTGGGAGGTAGGAATAGTTTCAGTCCTATCTTCCTGTCCCAGTCTCTTTTTGTTTTAAAATGTAATTTTTACAGTATAGTTGTCATTTAAATAAAACTGTTTACATGGAACATGACAAATTTATTGATCTTAAAACAATACTTGTAGTCCCTGTTAAATTCTTTATTGCACACTTTTCTTTCATGCTGAGCAAACAACTTACCACATGATTATCAGTGTATGCAAGCTTCAATTCAACCTCATCTGAACCTGGGAGTCTTCACCTGTACAGACATAAAAATAACAAATGTCTAATTTCATGAGGTATCATTTACCTCCTCTGAATACAGCTGCACTGATATGCTCCTGAATGATTCCCTTCAAGCTGTTCAGCAACCATCTCACTATCAATTTGATAGCACAGTGGAAGAGAAGCCATTCTAGAAGGTCAAATAGTCTCAAACCATGTTTGCTTAATTAATTACATTCTGATGCAAGGTGTTCTTAGAGAAAAAATGTATACTTATGCCTGCCTTTACCCCCACCACTTTTTATTAGATTTCTGTACAGGGCTGGTTGGTTCTGCACTCTGTACAATTAGCACCTTGTAAACTGACTGCGTTAAAGCTTCATATCTGCAGATTTAGAGGATCTACAAGTCCAATCTGTGTGATTCCCTTATTCTTCTTGATAATTGTATTTGATTGCTTTGATGGACACTGGACTGTAGTTTGACTTATTCTACTTCAAACCACATTTTATAAATTCCTTTGTAGTAACTAATTTTACTCCTATCGTATAAACAGTTCTTGCATCCTGTATGAGTCTTGGCTGGGATATTGGTACTTATTGTACGAGTTTCTTTGGCTTGACCATTCAATAGCTGCAAGTGTGGTTGCAAGTTCTTACAGTTTTGGATACTTATAATAGCCTACCCAGAGTATCATGTCCTGTTTACATAATCTGTGTGCAAGAACCGGAATAGTTTGAACACACGCACAAACAGTCTTTTGGACACTTCATTTGGTGTTGACTAATGACCAGAAATGGTTTAACACCCTGCACAAATACTGATGGATAACAGGGAAATTAACTGTTAACATACTGGCATTCATTTTATTGGAGAACCTTGTTGGTTCCTACTAAGTCTACTTCCTTTGTTCTCTTATGCTTATTGTTTTGTTTGTTTTTTTGGTTATAGCTCATTGGTAATTGTCTTAAACTGCCGCTTCTTTCTTTTCTACTTGTTTGCAGCACAGTATCTTGTTTCCTTCTGCTTTTGCTCTTCTTGCTTATGTTTCTATCATTTTAATTCTTTTGCTTTTCTCTTTGTTTCTACAGCATTTAGAGCATTTGTTGTTACTTCCCTTGAATGCAGTTTTTTTTTTTTACTTTAAATTTTAATTTTGTTTTTACAGTAATACGAAAACCTTCTAAATATGCTGTGAGGCTCTTTAGAGTCTAATAAGTAATGAAGGGAGAGTTATTGCTATAGGTTGCTTGATGTTTAGTATTTATACATCTACCTGCTGTAAAAAAAAGGGGGAACCAACTTTGTCATCTAACTGGTCTGGTGTGTGCTAAGAACCTGGAGGGGGAAAGCTGAGCCTTGGGCTGATTTCCATGTGTCATTTTTTATTCTGCTTTCCACTTTCTCATTTGTTTCTGTTTTCTCCTTTTCTCACCTCCATTTCCCCTTTCTGTGGTCCCCTAGTCCTTTTGTGCCATGACCAAAGTGTTTACCAGTGTCACTTGATCTATTTTAGTGTACTTTCATCCTGTATTAATGCTAATGTTGTATATGATTTGTGTACACATGTCAACAGTACTTGCCAACATGATATTATTATACCAGCAATCATATGTGACATGTAATATATGCCGTGGAACACTTGTTCCTAGAGATTGGTTGCAGAATGCACCCATGCCAACTGGCTCTGTTTTTTATCATATACATTTCAAACAGTTTGCTTTTCATCCTCTGTTACATGTCAGATGGCCCATATATGTGCGATTTGCACCTTCACACACCCAAACAACCTGTCTATTACTATATATGGGATCTTCATTTGAATGATACACATGAATATTGGCTCCATTTTCTCAAAATAAAAGCAGGATAATAACACAAATTTTCCATCTACAATGTCCTTTTCATACCAATAATCATCAAATCATCCTCACCCCATCAGATCCAAAGGGATTTGCCATTTATAAGCATATGAATTGAATTGATAATTTGAATCAAATTCTGTTGACGTATCTCCATACTTATTGAACAGCAAGATCTCTTTTAAAAAGTGAGTATAAAATTTAATGAATACTCACTTTCATATGCCTGAAATATAATCACTTAACATCCAGTATTGGCAATAGAGAAAGCCTACAGCATTGTATGTGTTCTGCAGTATGGCTGTAAAGGACATCAAACACCCAGGATCAAGCTTTGAGAAATGTAATTCTTTGGATTACAGAAATGGTCCATTGAAGTCCAGGATGTGTGTCAAAGCTATAAATTAGACTTAGGGTTTGGGGCACCAATCATAGAGTGTTAACATGTGTCAGACTTAGAGAATTGTCAGACTGACATAGTAGCTACCTAAAACTTAGACTTATTGTTAATATTGCCTTGTTGCGAACATATGTTCCATTTTGCTTTAATTGCTGACACATTCTTTATCTCTTCTTACCTCACACAAAGTTGGTTATTTAAACATTGGAATCTTTCCTCCCTTTTGCTTCATAGCTTTTTTTCTTCTTCGAGGATGCAGCACATATTGGAGCCTGGTTCCAGTTGATTTACTGGGAAAGGTCGTTTTTCTTTACTAGTCAACACTTTGCTAATAAATCCATTCAAAGGCAGCCAACAAACACAGAAATAGTCCTCAACTGTAGCAGAATCCTTTCCTTTGCCATTATTTTCATAGGAATGAGAGAATCAATGAAAATGTCTTGTTCTGTGTTTGTGTTGAAGAATAATCACAGTACTAAAGGATACATTTATATTAATACAATTTGTAAAGAATGCTTTGTAATTTACGACAAATCAAATTTTGTATATTTTTTCAAGCGACTAAACTACTTTCCATTTGGTGCAAATGTTTATCCTTCCTTAGGATATATTATAAATGAAATATGTTCTTTTTTGATGAATTTATTTGCTGAACCCAACCATATATCTTGTTTGCCTTTTCAGCTGAGTCACGCTGAGGAAACTAATAGTTTTATTTCCCTTAGATATAGAATACATTGTTTTTGACTACAAAGGTTCATTGACACTGGAGGCTGGTAGGTCTCTGCAGGGAATGTCTGTTATAGAATATTAACAGACTGCTGGCTCTGGTGTGTTAAGCAAATGGTATGTCAAATAATTACTTTTAAGGGGGTGTTGACTCTTCCTTGCAAATACAAAAGAAGACAAAGAGACAAAAATAAAGGTCAAGTAGACCCCTCAATTACAGCACTATGGCATTTCATGAAAAAGAAGCAGTGGGAGAGATTTACAAGGAAGCTGTAAATGTTTCAGAACCAAGAATGACTTCTGCCTTGGACATCTGACTTCTCCTTACCGTTTATATCATCCTTTGTAAGATGTATACCCAAAATAACTTCCTGTTATCTCTTTTTTTAATCTATTGGGGTTGTGCGCTGCAGTTGTGATTGGACTTAAGCACTTGGTGTAGATCCTAGCTACCTTGTATGTTAGCACACGAAAAAATTAAAATATGGTTATTAGGAAATAATGTCATTTGTGATAAAAACAATATGTTTACAGACAAAAGGGGAAGGAAAGGAATCCACAAATAGATTCTACACACTCTAGCTAAAAATGAAATACCTTTATTTACACGGGAAATACATAACTAAGCCCTTGACAAGTTAAACACATTAAAGGAATTCCATATCTATATGTTTTACCCTAAACAGTAAGTCCTCAATATTAAAATAAAAGTATTTAATCTAGTAATGTTACCTCTGCTGTGTAACAAGTAGTAATGCATGATCTAACATAACTAGAGTTTACTTAGCTGTCTAAGGGGCATATTTATAAAGGTTCATTAAATTTTTTGCCGCTGTTGTCATGGCCTTTTCGGCCAATTTGGACTTATGGCAACTTATAAAGTGGCGATAACCAAGTGTTTTTTGAATTATGTTCAGCCATTCAAAATCGCCATGTCTGAGCTGGCGCAAACACATAAGTGGCCATTTATCTACCTGCCATGGGTCCATGGAAGGTGTCAGTTACATTGTAGAATGTTTCTCAATACTAAAATTACTCGGGGGGGGTGTTAGACAATTTTCAACATTTACTGTAATATGATCTGAGATTCCGATGTTCCTAAGATCACTTTTTTAAGGTCCGATTTTCTTTATTTACCAATATAGTCAAATGGGTCTAAGGGATATATTCACATAGGGCATTATTAGATAACATAACATCTGATTAGCTTTGTACCTTTTATTACATAAAATGTATGGTCTATGGCTGAAGTTCTAAACAGTTGATTTGCCACTAATTATGAGTTTCGATTCGGAACTGCCAGTTTAAAATCCTACAACGGATTTTTTAAACATTTGAAACTCTAGAACTTTTCATTGAATCGATTATTAGAAACTGAACATTGTTTTCAAAAAATTTTAAATTCCTATAGAAAATTCCCTTTGGAATTCAAAAATTCTAAACTTGAAATATTTGAAAAAGTTTGATTCATTGGGTTTCGAATTTGAGTTTTGGAACAGGTTCTGGGAACAGCGTTAGATTCAAACTGCCAGTTGTCCCTCAACCACAGCGGAAGCTACCACAAGAGACGCTCTTTCTTCCCCCCTTCATATTGACCACTTCATATTCTGTTATCTCTCCCTCAATAAGCCCTCTACACTTTCCATGGCACCGCTAACTAGGTTTCCTCCTTCCCCCCTGTTTGTTTTGCTTTTCTTATTACCTTTTGGAATTGGCTTTTTACTTTCTGTTAAACCTTTGTTAAAGTCAGTACTGCTCTGACCTGATGAAGAGGGTATAGCCCTCGAAAGTACTGCTCTTACCTGATGAAGAGGGTATAGCCTTTGAAGTACTTCTCTGACCTGATGAAGAGGGTATATCCCTCTAAAGAACTACTCTGACATGATAGGAGGGTATAGCCCTGGAAAGTACTGCTCTGACCTGATGAAGAGGGTAATCCCTCAAAAGTACTGCCCTGACCTGATGAAAGGGTATAGCCCTCGAATACTGCTCTGACCTGATGAAGGGTATAGCCTTTGAGTACTTCTCTGACCTGATGAAGAGGGTATAGCCCTCTAAAGTACTGCTCTGACATGATGAGGAGGGTATAGCTCTGGAAAGTACTGCTCTGACCTGATGAAGGGTATTGCCCTCGAAAGTACTGCTCTGACCTGATAAGAGGGTATAGCCTTTGAATGTACTCTCTGACCTGATGAAGAGGGTATAGCCCTCAAAAGTATGCCTGACCTGATGAGGAGGGTATAGCCCTCGAATGTACTGCTGACCTTACAAGAGGGTACAGCCCTTGAAAGTACTGCTCTGACCTGATGAGAGGGATAGCCCTCAAAAGTACTGCTCTGACCTGATGAAGAGGTATAGCACTTAAAAGTACTGCCCTGACTTGATGAGGAGGGTAGCCCTCGAACGTACTGCTCCGACCATGAACAGTGTATACCCTCAAAAGTACTGCTCGGACCTGATGAAGAAGTATAGCCTTCGAAAGTACTCTGCCACCTGATGGAAGTATGGCCACAAAAGTACTGCTCGACCTGATCAGAGTATAGCCCTCGAAAGTACTGCTCTGACCTGATGAAGAGGGTAATGCCTTGAATGTACTTCTCTGACCTGATGAAGAGGGTATGCCCTCGAAAGTACTGCTCTGACCTGATGAGAGGGTATAGCCCTCGAAAGTACTGCTATGACTGATGAAGAGGGTATAGCCCTCGAAATACTGCTCTGACCTGATGAGGAAGGTATAGCCCTCGAAGTACTGCTCGACCTGATAAGGGTATAGCCTTTGAAAGTACTGCTCTGACCTGATGAAGGGGGTATAGCCTTCGAAAGTACTGCTCTGACCGGATGAAGAGGGTATAGCCATCGAAAGTACTGCTCTGACATGATGAAGAGGGCATAGCCCCGAAAGTACTGCTCTGACCTGATGAAGAGGGTATAGCCCTCGAAGTACTGCTCTACCTGATGAAGAGGTAGCCCTCGAAAGTAGTGCTCTGACCTGATGAAGAGGGTATCCCTCAAAAGTACTGCTCTGACCTGATGAAGAGGTATAGCCCCTTGAAAGTACTGCTTTGACCTGATGAAGTGGGTATAGCCTTTGAAAGTACTGCTCTGACCTGATGAAGAGGGTATCGCCCTCGAAAGTACTGCTCTGACCTGATGAAGAGGGTATAGCCCTCAAAAGTACTGCTCTGACCTGATGAAAAGGGTTTCACCCTCAAAAGTATTGCTTGACCTGTGAAGAGGGTATAGCCCTCGAAAGTACTGCTCTGATCTGATGAAGTGGGTATAGCCTTTGAAAGTACTGCTCCTGCCCTTC
>JAACNH010004541.1:0-23656 GCA_019447015.1 Hymenochirus boettgeri | reverse complement strand
GTGAGATCGCTGTCAAGATCGCCAATGAGGACATTGTCAAGATCGCCAATGAGGACACCAACAAGGATAAGGAATTTCTGGAGAGTTTGTCCTCATTAGAAGTATGATAAAGAAACAAAGATACGCAAAGCAGATTTTATCATTGTGTGACTGGTCTGTGTTATGGAAGGTCCATTTATTGTGATGTTTTGGCCATTCCTGTATCTGGCAGATGGTCAGGAATAAGCAGTTCTGCCCATGGGTGCAGTTGGGGCAGTGTTTACAGGGATTGGGGCAGAAAGGGTTGGAGTTTACATTTATCCCATGATGCAGATCTTTATCAGTCAGGGACCACAGGTAGCCATGTGTGCAGGTTCTCATTCATACTCATGGTATATCTGTTGTATTCAGTTAATTAGCTGGACTTGAAGTTTAATTCTTAAAGATGTTTTGCTAGTCATCCGACTGGCTTTGTTAATTCAGAATGACTTAACAGGAATCAGTTGGCCATTAGTGTGTAGAATGTTTCCAAATCAGCAATAAAAGTTAGGGGTTTAGGGTCTCCTGGAGAATCAATCAAGGTACAAACTATCAGTTTGAAAGTGTTGGTTTAGAGAGTTCCTAGTTCTACTTGTTTAATACCTTTTGTTTTTGATAAAATGGAAAGACATTTCCATCAGTGGATATAATTGCCATTGAATAATAAATCTGATGCCATTTATTATGAGCAAATGTTACCATTGCACTGAATGAGACGAAATACAATAATTTCCTTGTTATTTTTCTTTAGGCTCCAATACAGAATCTTGATGAGTGTCAGGTCATTGGTGAAGGGGGATTTGGTAAAGTCTATAAAGTAAGTTTTCTATGATCATTTCTAATTAGAAAATTAACACTATTTTCCAGTTAGAACCTTAATTTTTCTAAGTTCTGTCTCTTTGTAAAGGTTAAACTACGATGAAGACCTGGAAGCAGCAGTCAAGGTCATCCCCATGGTAAATACTCTCTCTTCTACATATTAAAATACAAACAGGTATTTATTTCCAACACTGTAAGTGCTAAGATCCTAGAATACATTTTTGGTAAACCCAATCTGGGATCGAAAAAGATTATCAGAAAAAAAACTACCAAAACCTTGATAGAAACAATCATATTATTTGCAAAATTAGTGTTTTTATATATATAAAAATTTCATAATAAACTTTATTACCTGCTATTAGATCACTGCTGCTATATGTCCAAATACTTTCAATAAATAAATCTTTCTATATGCTGTCATGTAGGATAATGGAAAAAAAAGACAAAGACTCCGGGAGATCTTCATTCTACGCAAGTTAGAGCATGAAACATAGTGCGCTGCTATGGCGCCTGCTTGCAGGAAATTGTAGACTCCCAAGAGACAGTTATGGGTGAGATATTTATTTAATATATCGCTATTTTCCCTGTGTATATAGATTGTATAGGACTGACTGATCACTTCCAAATACACTGATAAGGATCTGAAGGTCCCTGAGTTTTGATTCATTATTTAGATCCTTAGTGTACATAAAAGCCATAATATCTGTAACGTATTATTATTATATTATTCATTTCTACTTGGGAAAGCAAATTCCTATTGTGCCACATCCGTGTAATGTTGAATGGAAACCCTTTAATTAATGTAATTTTAATATATTAAATATTAAACATTACATTATAAATATAATATTGTCATAGACTTAAATATTATATATTGTACGTTTAGCCTACACTATATTTTCAATTCTATTCAAATCTCTATTTTATATAACAGTATAATGAAAATTAAATAAGACTGGGAAAATGGATATTACCCAAATGTAGTGTAGCCTTCCCAACATCCAATATCCCATTCATCAGTTGGTGAATCCCTTATGTACACCATGAATCCTTAAATATAGTCAAATCTGTTCATAATGTTCCTTTTTACTGTAGATAACAATGGAATACTGCGGCGGTGGAGACCTGATCAACCTCATTACAAGCAACCATGAACTTATAACAGATTTTTGCCTGAACATTGGATACATTACGTCTCACAGGAAGTTTTGAAGGTAAAGAATAACTGTATTTGTGCATTGTAAAATCTAGAGATTGTACAATCATTGGGACTATCCAGTCACTGTTACTAATGAGGATAATTCTTACTGATTGTATCAGAAGGTTCGCTATGGATGTTCCATGGGGAGATTAGTAATCTAATAGCCCCCAAATATCACACATTATGTTTGTAAAGTAAAGGCAGAAAGGCCACATTACTATTAACCTTAATAAGTCTATTTCCAGATCACACACCCCATTACCAAACTAATAATATTTACAAAGGTAAAATTCTATAGTCAATGATTGTTCATTAATCTCCCCAGGGACTGACTTATCTACACGAGGCAAGAATCATCCACAAGGATATTAAATCCGATAATATCCATTCCCGAAGACGGGCAGGTGAAATTCGGTAAGAAAATTTATTATTATAATTACAATAACTATAGATATTTCAATAAGGAGAACAGGGCACATTACATTTGGAATCATAAAACATTATTAGGGAGATTCAATAAAAGTTCTTTTCATGTAAATGGTGCTAATTTGCCCCAACCCAATCAGATCTTGTTTAACATTGATTGGTTGGGGCAAATTAGCACCATTTTTAGCAATAAGAAGTTTATTGAATAACCCTGTATTATGTTTAAAAGGGTCAGGAGCATTTATATCTATTATTTTCCAAACAATCTCTGATGTGCGTCTTACCTAGACATTCCGAGACCCTACAGTGTCACTATGATGTGTCACTTCCACCCTGTATTGGGCGATTTCCAGCAGATTTATTCTTCATTTGATTTATAAATAATCTGTGTTTATATTTTGGGGTTAATGTTTTTATTTTACAAACCAAATTATTTTTGCTTTGCCTTGCAATAGATTTTTAAAATGTATTGATATGTTTTAGTAGTTGGACATTTCTGCCTTGTTGGCCTACTGACTATTTAAAGGTGAAAGTTTTCATTAAGTACAATGTGTCATTCCAGCTGATTTTGGTGCGGCCGTACAATTAACGAGGAAGAAGATAAAATAAAAGCTGCTCGGGTACCGGGCATTTTGGCGCCAAAATTTACGATTCCTGAAGGGCCATAACGATGGCTACAATATGGCGGTAAGATATGTTACTAATTCTATTTCTGAGAATAGTCACCATGATTCCATATAAGATATATAAGAAAGCCATGACAGTTAATATGTTCAGATGCTTCTTATGCTATTGGGAATTGGATTTTCATTCTTTTCCTTCTATTTCTATTTTCCAGTGTGACATTTGGTCATTGGAATCACCATCATCGAATGGCTGAAGGAGATATACGTAATTAAAGCAGACCCACATCAATAATGATCGTTACTTAGAGGTTATTGTTGATTCTCTCTCCTTTTCTAATCACATTAACTAAGTTGCTAAAACCCACATAAGTAGATTGTAAGCTCTACGGGACAGGACCTCTTTCCTCATGTTATATTGTTTCAAGCACCTGTATATTTCCTGATACTCATACTTATTTATTTATTTATTGCCCCCCTTGTACGGCTTTTGTATTCTTATTGTACCAGTGCAATAAACATATACATACTTATAACATACGATATCATTCTCTAAGAAGAGCGTATTGCAGAGCAGGAACAAAATTCTCTGAAAAAAAATCTGTATATTTTGTTATTTACAGTTTCTCATGTATTACGTTTATAACCTTTAGCCTTCAGCCAGGCTCCCAATGGAATAGCCTTACGCTGGTCTACAAGCTAAACCCACCCACCCTGAGCCTTTATTATGGTGAGTCAAACACATTTTTCATCTTATTATCTGGATATTCATTATTGGGAATCATTATAGTACGAGGGAAGAATGATGGACAGATTGTCCACTATTCTATGGAATGTTCTATTAAATGGTCAAAGGCTCAATGGAAAATACCCTTGTAATTCTGTTTTATCTTTAAATTATCATAAATTGTTAATATAAATATTGTTTGAAGGAATTATTTAGTCCCTTACCCACTGGGTAAATCAGACAATTAGAGTTTGACTCAGAAAATTTTTTCTCCAGGTCTGAAAAATTACATACATTTTTAAAATGGTGCTTGAAAAGGATCCCGATAAACGAGGAACAGCGAGGATCTACTGAACCACAACTTCATCCGGGGGCAGAAAACTGATAAATCCTGCCAAACGAAAATAACAATGTTTCTTACAAGGATAAATTTATGGAAAGGTGAGACTATGGAAAGACTTATCTCTGTATAAGAAAGATGGACACTGATAAAGTAACAACAGTAACATAATAGCTGTATCAGGGATTTTCCCAAGCACATTATTAGGGTCGTACAATATAACGTACTAATTATTGGGGAGGGTAAAAACCTTTTCTGCAGTATCCAGCTTAATGTACAAGACCCAAATGCCAACCAGGTGCCAGCAGGAAGATAATATCATTCATTAATGATAAAAACATTTATTATGATTTCACTTCCCTATTACAAATTTGAATCTAAGTTGAATGTTGGACTGACTTGTATCTGCCATTCATAGTTATAAAATGGGGCCCTACTCGTGTTATTCTAAAGTATTAAGCTAGGTACACACCTAGAGATTTCTCCTGACCGACTATTCGATACTTTTCAACCCCGGTCGCCAGGAGGAAGACTGTCGGTTGCGGCAAAAGCAGCCGCATCTGACAGTTACCGCGACCGATCGTGTGGTCCATAAGGACCGCAGGATCGGACGAGATTTTCCACCATGTCCAATCGTCCGATTGGACGAGCGGTCGGCGGACATGGCCGCATTCGGATGCGATAATTTCGGTCTGATCGACTGATACACAGAACTATCGTCGATCGGACTGAAATATCTCATCATGTGTTCCCAGCTTTAGGATAAATATATTAATTGGCTATTTTAGAATATTACAATTCAGTGTGCTATGTTCTGATTACAGGAACGTCCGCATCAGACCCCGAACATGATGAAGAAGTGAAAAGCAAGGGCAAAGAAATAAAAGTAAAAATCGAGGACCCTATAAAGATCACCAATGAGGCCGCAGTCAAGATCGCCAATGAGGACGGTGTCAAGATCACCGATGGGGACACTGACAAGATTGCTAATGAGAACGATGTCAAGATCGCCAATGAGGATGCTGTCAAGATCACCAGTGAGATCGCTGTCAAGATCGCCAATGAGGACATTGTCAAGATCGCCGATGGGGACACTGACAAGATTGCTAATGAGAACGATGTCAAGATTGCTGATGTCAATATCGCCAATGAGGATGCTGTAAGATCACCAGTGAGTCGCTGTCAAGATCGCCAATGAGGACATTGTCAAGATCGCCGATGGGGACACTGACAAGATTGCTAATGAGAACGATGTCAAGATTGCCGATGTCAAGATCGCCAATGAGGATGCTGTCAAGATCACCAGTGAGATCGCTGTCAAGATCGCCAATGAGGACATTGTCAAGATCGCCGATGGGACCTGACAAGATTGCTAATGAGAACAATGTCAAGATTGCCGATGTCAAGATCGCCAATGAGGATGCTGTCAAGATCACCAGTGAGATCGCTGTCAAGATCGCCAATGAGGACATGTCAGATCGCCATGAGGACACCAACAAGGATAGGAATTTCTGAGAGTTTGTCCTCATTAGAAGTACAAGTAACATTTACAGACCATACTCGTTCATCTTAAAAACCTTTTGGTAATCCATTTCCATAAAGTTCACACAAAAAGTCCAACCTCCCCAAAAGTAAAAAACCCTAAACATACACAATTACTTAATGTATAAAAAGGTTGTGTGTGTGATTAGATTTAAGCTCTTTGGGGCAAGGCCTGGTGTAAATGGATTAAATAATTGTAAAGAAGAGTTTAATTGTTTAAGTGATAAAATTCTTAACTGTAATTCTTTATAATGTTAATTATCAAATGTCTTTACTGTATTGGAAAATAAATGTTGTTTGCTAATTATAATGTGATTTTTGCCTTTTTCTTGCAAGATCTGCACACATATATATGAACTATCTGTAACATGTTGCAGATAAAATGGTTGTAGCCATATTAGTCCAGTAGCATATATAACTTCGTACACACTTTTGGATAATTGTCGTACGATGCAGCTGACGAACGAGTAATCGCACGATATTCGTATGAAAATTAGAATCACCGATCGCCAAAGACCAACGACCGTCGACTATCGTCAGCTTTTTCCGACATCAGCCTGGCGATTTGTTCTGTCGATTATCGTATATTTGTACATGGTTGGTAGATTATCTTAACTAAAAATATATATAAAAAGCGCATGCTTGATTTCGTAATTGCGCGAAAATACGAACGTTACGTACGAACTCTCTATCTAACGACTATCGTGGTGACTATTGTTGCTGTACAGAT
Organism: Hymenochirus boettgeri; assembly: GCA_019447015.1. Lineage (NCBI taxonomy): Eukaryota > Metazoa > Chordata > Amphibia > Anura > Pipidae > Hymenochirus > Hymenochirus boettgeri. Next base: position 17,230 of record JAACNH010004541.1, on the reverse strand, counting down.
GACATTTCGATTATGAGGATAATTATTAACGATAATGTTGTTAAACGTTCGTCGGCAGCATCGTCCGAAAATTATCCAACGTGTGTACGATGCTTCAGGTGAGCACTGTAGGATAAGGTGATTTTATTATGGACTAACAGTTCATTTTTACAGACAACTTCGAGAGATACACTTCTCTCTTCCTCAGGTCAAGCCGTACTAGAACACAGGGTACATCACACTTAAAAGTTGATGGTAACCACAGACACACTATACAAATTCATGAAATAAACCAATTGCCAGGATAACAACACAACCTGCACACCAGTCGGACCTCTCAATATTGTCTAAAGGACAAAAAACACCCAGGAAGGAAAACCTTTGAACTTCGAATGATTCTCTGATTTACCACTAAACAAACTGGTTTAAATAGGACATGGGATTCCTCAGCCATTCCATCAGGAATATGTTTCCAATATGGATCCATTCCCACTTCCCCCCTCCCTGTCTGCGGTACCTTGTCTGTATCCCACTAATTACTTTCACTAATTATGTCCTATTTACAGTTACCTAATGTTTTTTGTTGTTGTTTTTATTGCTTTACTGCTTATGTTCACCCATATTGCTTATCCTGTTTTTACGTTTCTAACATAATAGGATTTCCAAAAAAAGTTGTAACTCTATCAATTTTAAAGATGTGATGTACCCTGTGTTTCTTCTCTACTGCTTGACCTGAGGAAGAGAGAAGTGTATCTCTCGAAAGCTTGTCTGTAAAAATGAACTGTTAGTCCATAATAAAAGCACCTTATCCTACAGTACCATCTCTTACAATCGTACACACGTTGGATAATTGTTGTACAATGCAGCGACGAACATTTAATGACATTATCGTTAATCCTCATAATTGAAACGACATATCACCTTATCACTACCTCCCACATTTGATGTCCAATGAGGGACAAATGCAAAGTGGGTGAGCGTGCGCCTATATTTTTGGCCACACCCACTTTTGAGACCACACCCACTTTTTGAGCAACGCCCATTTAAAGACCACTACTGCCATTTTACATTCTTGACTTGACTACACTGGCTAATAACTGGAGGCTACTACACTGGCTAATGAACGGAGGGCTGATTATACTGGCTAATGAACTTGAGGGCTGATTATACTGGCTAATAACTGGTGAGTTGGGAAAGCTCTGTTTGGTCAGAGGTTGAGAAAAGAAAAGAATGACCGGGCACTCAAAACTAAAATCCCTATTAGGACTACACGGAAATTTCAAAAGTTAAAGCGGAAAGGAGATCCATCTTATCACCACCCCAAGCAGGTATACAAAGTAAGCTAAATCCCTTTAGTCCGTTATCTACCAGAAATCTTTTCCCACTGAGATTCACAGAGCCATTTATGGTGTGGTGGCACAAGGACTGTTAAACCCCAAATCAATCACCTTACATTTATCAATTATTTATTAAATCTCAGCTGCCATTCGCTGCCCATTTGCTTGCAGCAATAGCAAATCTGAAGTTTTCAAAGCTCTGTATAATTTTGTGTCATAAGCAATCAGACCTTGCTCTAAGTACCCACTTCTAAAGCTACACACACATGTGTGATGGTTGGAGCTGCACAATGTTATGCACCTGCTATTGCATGCTGTATGAGCCTTAGTAATACTATGCGGTAGTAGACTTCTACAAGGGTATTGTATAGTGGTTCATACAATTACAATTCAAAATGGATAAGCGTGTTTGTACATTTACAATCGCAGTAATGTTCGTTTGAAGGTGCGGTATCACAAATTGCACCTTTTGTTATTATTATTTTTATTACTTTTGTTGATATTATTATTTATTGCACCATTTAAAAACGGCCCATATTAGCAGATTAAAAAGAAGTGGCCCGAGTACGCAACCCTGAGGCACTCCACTTAGAACTTTAGCCCAAATGGATTAGCTCCATTGACCACCAATTTCTGTACCCACCTAAGTCTGTTATCTACCAGAACCCCCAAATCTTTTTCCATTAGTGATTCACTTAGCACAGAGTTATTTATGGTGTAGGTGGCACAAGGTTCGCTAAATCCCAAATGCATCACCTTACATTTATCACATTGAATTCATCTGCCATTCTGCTGCCCATTTTCAATAAAAACAAGTAAATTTGTCTGGCCACAATCTCTCATAATCCATGCTGACTACTACTAAGATCAGTTCTGCAGACAAGTCAAGGATGTGATACCATAACAGCACTTACTGCGGAGATTAAAGAGAAAGGATGCCATTTAACAGGTTTTTCCAATGCAGAGATTAAAGGGAAAGGTTCACATAAAACACCCACTGCTTTGTTTGTAGAAATTGAGTTACCCCAATCTATGCATCCATCCAAGTGCATCAAGTACACTCAATGTATGTATAAAAATGGGGCAACATTCTGGTAAAGGCGGAAAACCGCTAGTGGTGAGTAATCCATGTAAAGAGTCCATGAGGCCTGAAGCATGTTGTATATATGAGCTGCATGGAATAAAGTCACTGTTAGCGTTACTCTGCCTGTTTGTAACCATTATACTTATAACAGGGAAAGGGTGCCATTTACCAGTTTATATCATTGCACAGCTAAAGGGAACGTGCCATTTACAATTGTTTTTTAATGCAGAAATTAAAGGGGAACATTTGCAATTTAGCAAATCCTTATGTTTAAATCTCATGTATATCACTAGAAGTAGATTCCTTTTTTTTCAAGTTTTGATGTGTCGCCTGCAACAATTTCCCTGCTTCCATGTGAGCCAATCATTGCCTTACAACTAGAATTTGAAGCCTCCACCACAACCAAATATACTGTAGAAAAAATAGTGCAAACATCAGAACACATCCCAAAAGAATAAAGATAAAGTATTAAAAAGCTTTATTAACATCAAATCAGGGAGCATAGACCCCCACCCCCATAAACCACCCCACTCCCCCCCTAAAATTCTACCGGGTCCTCCTACCTATAAATATAACGTATATTGTAAAGATAACATTAATGGGTGTGCCGGGTAGTATAAACTCATGTATCCGTAAGCAAATATAAACCATAATAATTGCGAAACGCGTCAGACGTAACCTTTTACCTTGATGCTTAATAAAAGTTATGTTTTAATCTACTACTGAGTCTCCACACTGAACCTTAAATCCGGGAGTGTGGCCAAACCTTCTGTTAAGTAGGCACCAGCAGGGGCAGATTTACACCTTAGTAGCCTGTAGGTTGATGAAATTGACAGCTGCCCTCTCCACTACAGGCACCCCTAAGCATGGAAACGGAAGAGAAGACTGAGAAAGAACGGAATTTCAACAGAGAGGAAGCTAATTTCATGCTCATCACACCTCCCACCTGATTATTATAGACAGATCAAACTGAAATTTCCGAGACCAGTCAACTCTTTCCCTCGCCTCCGGCTTTGGGTTTTTGTCAGGTAGCAAGCTTACTTGTCAGAAGACAGCCGGGAGGACAAATACATTAGCAGGGCGGACAGCCGGGTATAAGATGCTGGGAGAACACTGAAAGATATATTTCTGCACACTGCTCACTATATCAAATTATTCTCATTGTACTGAAGCGGAAACTTCCAGTTAAATCTGTTACCAGATTTATTTAATCTTTTTAATATGTTTATAAATGACGCACGATGTGTAGGAACGAACGAACGTTTCGGCCGATAATCAGCCCGTATGTAGGTGTGTAGATTATCAATTGATTTACTTCCTACTGGCTGTACATGCCTCCTTATGCTCTATGCTGTCCCCTTCCCCATCTTCTCCCTCTGTTTGAGTCATTAGCCCCCCAATAGAAAAGGCAGCTAGAAAGCTTAGGAGAGAAAGGACATGCCCTTAACTGAGCATAAAAATGGAGAAACACCTTATAACAGAAGGCATCTTGCAGTCCTGTGCTATATGAATAAATGGGAAAATAAAGGACACTGGTACAGAAAACTGGAAATTCCCCGATACTGGTACAACAAACTGTTGTGATACTGTTACAGAAAACCTAAATGACACTTGTACAGCAAACTGTTAAACTGTCAAAACAGCCCAAAGAATATTAAGGAAACTTTAAACTGGCTTTCCATTCGCTCACCTACCCTTCCCTCTTCTGTTGGCATTTTCTTGCAAAACCTGCATTTTTTTTTATTAGACAATCAGCCAGCTATGCCACACACACACAACCCATAAATTGTGTTATTTTTTTTGTGTATATTTATATTAAAAACAAAGGGGGAGATTCAATACGTAAAAGCGCGTTACTTACCTTAGCCCGATCCTGCGACAATAAGTGACATAAATGAATTAGTCAGTATTGCATCGTGATCTTTAAGCACATGTTATTTTATAAAAACATTTGAAAATGGCACTGTGCTCTAAAATCCATCTAAATCCAAGAAAAAAACATATTAAAATCTCCCCCAATCTTTGCTAATAAATATAAACAGTTGGTGGTTATTTTCTTTATTATATGTCCTTGGACAGCAGGACACTAAATATGTTGGGATTTCATAATTGTTTCCATGGCAACAAACCTTTATATAAGCAGTCTTGGTAAAAAACATTCAGTTGTATTTTTGAGCTTGGAAGGTTAGTAAGATATTTTATGTTCTCCTCAATTACAGTATTTCCACTTATTGTGCAAATTATTCATAAATGTTCTCCATTAATGTCCTTTTACATTGCACATTTAATTTAATATTTGATATCCATTAGATTTTCTATTTGTATTTTTTTAGCCCATTCCAAAAGGAACGGGTGGCAAAAACAAATGCCCTGTACAACTATTACACATTACATCAGCAAGCTAATTCAAATTTATCCCCTATATTAAAATTTACATTTAACAGCAGGTCACATGTAAAATATGTTGTGATGTCATAATGGTTTCCATGGCACAACACCCTTTATATAAGCAGTCTTGGTAAAAAAAATTCTTGCATTTTTGAGACTGGAGAGGTTAGTAAGAAATTTTATGTTCTCCTCCATTACATTATTTCTACTTATTGTGCAAATTATTTAATGAATGTTCTCCAAGGCATCATAGTATATCAGGACAAGAATGTCCTTTTACATTACATATTTAATTATATTTTATGTCCATTAGATTTTTTTTAGCCCATTGCAAAGGAATGGGGTGTAAAACATAATGTTCTGTACAACTATTACACATTCCATCAGCAGGGCTAATCCATATTGTATCCCTTCATTGTCTTTATTCATATTAACAGATAAACCCAAATATTTATGTTTTGTTTATCTCTTAACCTGACTTATAGCCTAAGTACAAGAACCATGGGCTGGAGAAGTTTCAAAAGGCATTCCAATGCATTCAACGCATCAGACAATGTTGTCTTAAGAAGGTAGAATGATTTTTGATTTGTGTTGTGTTGTCTTATAATGTAATCTGTGCACACTGTAATATATATATTTTATATGATATATATTAATTTGCTGTCTAACCCAAATATTACTATAATCCACACATGTCCAGTTTAGAAAACCAGGCTGAAGTCTGAACATGTGTACGGCCTTTAGATACTTGGAATATATTCTAACCAAAACAGGTCCTGCCACTATCTACAATCTAACTACAGTGTGTCCACTAATACACACAGTGTTAATATCAGTAGGCCCAGACTAAAGCTGTGTGGTACAATTCACCAATAGTACCCTACCCAAATTAAACCATGTTTCCATAAAGCAAGGCTTTCACTACTGCTCCTATAACACACACACAGTGTTATATACAGTAGGCCCAGTACTAAAGCTGTGTGTACAATTCACACAATAGTACCTACCCCAAATTAAACCATTTTTCCATAAAGCAGCTTTCACTATCTGCTCCCTAAACACACACATAGTGTTAATATACAGTAGGCCCAGTACTAAAGGTGCGTGTAACATTCACAATAGTACCTTACCCAATATTAAACCCTGTTTTCCCATAAAGCAAGGCTTTCACTATCTGCTCCCTATAACACACACACAGTGTTAATATACAGTAGGCCCAGTACTAAAGCTGTGTGTACAATTCACCAATAGTACCCTACCAAAATTAAACCATGTTTCCATAAAGCAGGGCTTTCACTATCTCTGCTCCTATAACCACACATAGTGTTAATATACAGTAGGCCCATTACTAAAGCTGTGTGGTACAATTCACACAATAGTACCTTACCCAATATTAAACCCTGTTCCCATAAAGCAAGGCTTTCACTATCCCCTATAACACACATAGTGTTAATATACAGTTAGGCCGATAAACCACAGGATATTGTCGAGTGGTCAATCGGAAAAACGACATACATGGGATCGATATTTTTAAGCGATCCAATCGAATTAACCAATCGCTCATGTGTGGGGACTTATAATTCACTAGCCCTTCTTCTAACAATTAGATCTATATATATTTATAACCAACTGTCCTTCTGGGTTGTTCTATTATAATTATGTTTTCATAGAATAGATTTGTTCTATATTATATTACAATCGTTTTATTATTTTATTGTTTATATTAATCATCTTATTATATCCTTTTATCAGCCTTCAACTAAGGAAAATGACCACCTGGGCAGATTATAGATGAAAACATCTCTCTGGTAAGAAGCGCAAGGCAATATCTTTACATTTTTACCTATAACACTGAGCCCAGCTTAGCCTAGTTATAACCATTCAAACTATATAACCCACCCATATTTTATAACAGTTCTGCCACTATCTACAGTCTAACTTCAGTGTGTCCATTAATACACACAGTGTTATATACTAGGGCCCAGTACAAAGGTGTGTGGTACAATTCACACATAGTACCCTACCCTAAATTAAACCATGTTTCCAAAGCAAGGCTTTCACTACTGCTCCCTATAACACACACATAGTGTTAAATACAGTTTGCCGATAAACCACATGATATTGTCGAGCGTCAGTTGGAAAAATGACATACATGGGATCCAATCGAATTTACCGAATCGCTCATGTGTGGGGGCTTATAATTCACTAGCCCTTCTTCTAACAATTAGATCTATATCATTATATCATTATCATTTTATAACCAACTGTCCTTCTGGGTTGTTCTATTTATATTATGTTTAATGGAATAGATTTATTCTATATTATATTACAATCGTTTATATTTTATTATCTTATCTTATTTATTTATCTTATTTATATTAATTATCTTATTTATTTTTTTTCAGCCTCCAACAGAGGAAAATGAATCACCGGTAAAGATTATAGATAAATAATCTCTCTGGTAAGAAGCCAAGGCAATAACTTTTCATTTTTAGCTATAACACAGGTCTATCACTATCTACATCTAACTTCATGTGTCCATAATACACATAGTGTTAATATACAGTAGGCCCAGTACTAAAGCTGTGTGTCAATTCACACAATAGTACCCTACCCAATTAAACCATGTTTCCATAAAGCAAGGCTTTCACTATCTGCTCGCTCCCTATAACACACACAGTTATTACAGAGGCCCAGTACTAAGGTGTGTGTACAATTCACACAATATTATTGGCCATATTTATAAAACCTTTAACGATCTGTATCATAAATTTACGATCGTTAAAACCGATTGGAATTAACGATCGGTTTTAACGATCGTATTACTATACCGATTTAAATTTACGATAACAAAATCGTAGATTTACGATCCCCATAGAATACCATTGCTGTAGTTTACTACCACACGGTATTCTACGACGATCGAACGTTCGTTAATTAGCAAATGTTCGGTCGTAAATGTACATAAGCTAAAAAGCGATACTGTGGCTTTATAAATATGGCCCATAGTGTTAATATACAGTTAGTCCCATGTCAGGATGTGTCAGGATAATGTCATTGGTTTAAACAGGCTGGTTAATTCTTTGCAGTAAAAAAATAACAAAATTATATTTTTTCCTTCCTAGGATCGAATATTCCCTCTGTAGTTGACGTAAGTAGAAAATATAACTATAGAACAAAGATAGCAAAGCAGATTTTATCATTGTGTGACTGTCTGTGTTATGGAAGGTCATTTATTGTGATGTTATGGCCAATTCCTGTATCTGCAGATGGTCAGGAATAGCAGTTTCTGCCCTGGGTGTAGTTGGGGCAGTGTTACAGGGTTGGGCAGAAAGGTTTGGAGTTACATTTATCCCCGTGATCAGATCTTTTATCGATCAGGGACCACAGGTAGCCATTGTGTGCAGGTTCCATTCATACAGGTCATGGTATATCTGTGTTGTATTCATTAATAGCTGGACTTGAAGTTTAATTCTTAAAGATGTTTCTAGTCACCAACTGCTTTGTTAATTCAGAATGACTTAACAGGAATCATTTGGCCATTAGTGTGATAGAATGTTTCCAAATCAGCATATAAAAGTTAGGGGTTTAGGGATCTCCTGGAGAATAATCAAGGTACAACATCACGTTTGAAAGTGTTGGGTTTAGAGAAGTTCCTAGTTCTACTTGTTTTAATGACCTTTTGTTTTTGATAAAATGGAAAGACATTTCCTTCAGTGGATATAAATTGCCATTGAATAATAAATCTGATGCCATTTTATTATGAGCAAATTGTTTAACCATTGCACTGAATGAGACGAAATACAATAATTTCCTTGTTATTATTTCTTTAGGCTCCAATACAGAATCTTGATGAGTGTCAGGTCATTGGTGAAGGGGGATTTGGTAAAGTCTATAGTAAGTTTTCTATGATCATTTCTAATTAGAAAATTACACTATTTTCCAGTTAACCTTAATTTTTCTAATTTCTTTCTCTTTGTTAAAGGTTAACTAGCGATAGAACCTGGAAGCAGCAGTCAAGGTCATCCCCATGGTAAAATACTCGTCTTCTACATATTAAAATACAAACAATGGGTATTTATATTCCAACACTGTAAGGTGCTAAGATCCTAGAATACATTTTTGGTAAACCCAATATGGATCGAAAAAGATTATCAGAAAAAAAACTACAAAAACCTGTGATAGAAACAATCATATTATTTGCAAATTATTGTTTTTATATATATAAAATTTCATATAATACTTTATTACCTGCTATTAGATCACTGCTAGCTATATGTCCAAATACTTTCAATAATAATAACTCTTCTATATGCTGTCATGTAGATAATGGAAAAAAAACACAAAGACTCCGGGAGATCTTCATTCTACGCAGTTAGAGCATGAAAACATAGTGCGCTGCTATGGCGCCTGCTTGCAGGAAATTGTAGACTCCCAAAGGACAAGTTATGGGTAAGATATTTATTTAATATATCGCTATTTTCCCTTGTATATAGATTGTATAGACTGACTGATCACTTCCAAATACACTGATAAGATCTGAAGGTCCCTGAGTTTGATTCATTATTTAGATCCTTAGTGTACATAAAAGCCATAATATCTGTAACGTATTATTATTATATTATCATTTCTACTTGGAAAGCAAATTCCTATTGTGCCACATCCGTGTAATGTTGAATGGATTACCCTTTAATTAATGTAATGTTTAATATATTAAATATTAAACATTACATTATAATATAATTATTGTCATAGACTTTAAATATTAATATATTGTAACGTTACCTAACTAATTATTTTCAATTCTATTACAATATCTATTTTATATAACAGTATAATGAAATTAAAATAAGACTGGGAAATGATATATTACCCAAATGTAGTGTACCTCTCCCAACATCCAAATGCCCATTCATACAGTTGGTGAATCCCTTATGTACACCATGAATCCTTAAATATGTCAAATCTGTTCATAATGTTCCTTTTTACTGTAGATAACAATGGAATACTGCGGCGGTGGAGACCTGATCAACCTCATTACAAGACACCATGAGACTTAAACAGATTTTTGCCTGAACATTGGATACATTACGTCTCACGGGAAGTTTTGAAGGTAAAGAAAACTGTATTTGTGTCATTGTAATCTAGAGATTGTACATCATGGGACTATCCATTCACTGTTACTAATGAGGAATAATTCTTACTGATTGTATCAGAAGGTCGCTATGGATGTTCCATGGAGATTAGTAATCTAATAGCCCCCAAAATATCACACATTATGTTTGTAAAGTAAAGGCAGAAGGCCACATTACTATTAACCTTAATAAGGTCTATTTCCAGATCACACACCAGCATTACCAAACTAATATATTTACAAAGGTAAAATTCTATAGTTCATATTGTTCATTAATCTCCCCAGGGACTGACTTATCTACACGAGCAAGAATCATCCACAGGATATTAAATCCATAATATCCTATTCACCGAAGACGGGCAGGTGAAAATCGGTAAGAGAAATTTATTATTATAATTACATTAAACTATAGATATTTCAATAAGAGAACAGGGCACATTACATTGGAATACATAAAACATTATTAGGAAGATTCAATAAAAGTTCTTTTCATGTAAAATGGTGTAATTTTGCCCAACCAATCAGATCTTGTTAAACATTTGATTGGTTGGGGCAAAATTAGCACCATTTTTAGCATAAGAACGTTTATTGAATAACCCTGTATTATGTCTTAAAAAGTCAGGAGCATTTATCTATTATTTTCCAAACAATCTCTGATGTGCGTCTTACCTAGACATTCGAACCCTACAGTGTCACTATTGATGTGTCACTTCCCACCCTGTATTGGGCGATTTCCAGCAGATTATTCTTTCATTATGATTTATAAATAATCTGTGTTTATATTTTGGGGTTAATGTTTTTATTTTACAAAACCAAATTATTTGCTTTGCCTTGCATAGATTTTTAAAATGTATTGATATGTTTTAGTAGTTGGACATTTCTGCTTGTTGGCCTACTGAACTTATACAGGTGAAAGTTATTCATTAAGTACAATGTGTCATTCCAGCTGATTTTGGTGCGGCCGTACAATTAACGGGGAAAGAAGATAAAATAAAAGCTGCTCGGGTACCGCATTTTATGGCGCCAGAAATTTACGGATTCCTGAAGGGCCATAACGATGGCTACAATATGGCGGTAAGATATGTTACTAATTCTATTTCTGAGAATAGTCACCATGATTCCATATAAGATTATATATAGAAAGCCATGACAGTTAATTTGTATTCAGATGCTTCTTATGCTATTGGGAACATTGGATTTTCATTCTTTTCCTTCTATTTCTATTTTCCAGTGTGACTGGTCATGGGGAATCACGATCATCGAAATGGCTGAAGGAGAATACGTAAGTAAAGCAGACCCACATCAATAATGATCGTTACTTAGAGTTATTGTTGATTCTCTCTCCTTTCTAATCACATTAACTAAGTTGCTAAAACCCACCATAAGTAGATTGTAAGCTCTACGGGACAGGGACCTCTTTCCTCATGTTATGTATTCAAGCACCTGTATATTTCCTGATACTCATACTTATTTATTTATTTATTGCCCCCTGTACGGCTTTTTGTATTCTATATGTACAGTGCATATAAACATATACATACTATATACATACGATATCTTCTCTAAGAAGAGGTATGCAGAGCAGGAACAAAATTCTCTGAAAAAAATCTGTATATTTTGTTATTTACAGTTTCTCATGTATACTGTTTATAACCTTTAGCCTCAGCCAGGCTCCCAATGGAATAGCCTTATCGCTGGTCTACAAGCTAAACCCACCCCCCGGAAGCCTTTATTATGGTGAGTCAAACACATTTTTCAATTTAGTTTATCTGGATATTCATTATTGGGAATCATTTAGTACGAGGAAAGAATGATGGGACAGATTGTCCACTATTTTCTATGGAATGTTCTTTAAAATGGTCAAAGGCTCAATGGAAAATACCCTTGTAATCTCTGATGGCTGTTTATCTTTAATTATCATAAATTGTTAATATAAATATTGTTTTGAAGGAATTATTTAGTCCCTTACCCACTGGGTAAATCAGACAATTAGAGTTTGACTCAGAATAATTTTTCTCCAGGTCTGAAAATTACATATTTTAAAATGGTGCTTGGAAAAGGATCCCAATAACGAGAACAGCGAAGGATCTACTGAACCACAACTTCATCCGGGGCAGAAAACTGATAAATCTGCCCAACAAATAACAATGTTTCTTACAAGGTAAATTTAGGAAGGTGAGACTATGGAAAGACTTATCTCTGTATAAGAAGATAGGACACTGATAAGTAACAACAGTAACATAATAGCTGTACAGGGATTTTTCCCCGAACCACATTATTAGGGTCACTGTACATAATAAACGTACTAATTATTGGGGAGGGTAAAAACCTTTCTGCAGTATCCAGCTTAATGTACAAAGGCCCAAGTGCCAACCAGGTGCCAGCAGGAGATAAACCATTCATTAATGATAAAAACTTATTATGATTTCACTTCCCTATTACAAATTTGAATCTAAGTTGAATGTTGGACTGACATGTGTATCTGCCATCAAGTTATAAAATGGGGCCTAGCTCGTGTTTTTCTAAAGTATTAAGCTAGGTACACACCTAGAGATTTCCTCCTGACCGACTATTCGATACTTTCAAACCGGTCGGCCAGGAGGAAGGACTGTCGGTTGCGGCAAAAGCAGCCGCATCTGACAGTTACCGCGACCCGATCGTGTGTCCATAGAGGACCGCAGGATCGGACGAGATTTTCCACCATGTCCAATCGTCCGATTGGACGAGCGGTCGGTCGGACATGGCCGCATTCGGATGCGATATTTCGGTCTGATCGACCGATACACAGAACTACGGTCGATCGGACTGAAATATCTCATCATGTGTTCCCAGCTTTAGGATAAATATATTAATTGGCTATTTTTAGAATATTAACAATTCAGTGTGCTATGTTCTGATTACAGGAACGTCGCCATCAACCCCGAACATGATGAAGAAGTGAAAGCAAGGGCAAAGAAATAAAAGTAAAATCGAGGACCCATAAGATCACCAATGAGGACGGTGTCAATCACCGATGGGGAACTGACAAGATTGCTAAGAGAACGATGTCGATCGCAATGAGATGCTGTCAAGATCACCAGTGAGATCGCTGTCAGATCGCCAATGAGGACATTGTCAAGATCGCCGATGGGGACGCTGGACAAGATTGCTAATGAGAAAAATGTCAAGATTGCCGATGTCAAGATCGCCAATGAGGATGCTGTCAAGATCACCAGTGAGATCGCTGTCAAGATCGCTAATAAGGACATTGTCAGATCGCCAATGAGGACGCCACAAGGATAAGGAATTTCTGGAGAGTTGTCCTCATTAGAATACAAGTAGACATGTTACAGACCATACTCGGTCATCTTAAAAACCTTTTGGTAAAATCCATTCTCATAAAGTTCACCACAAAAAGTCCACCTCCCCAAAGTAAAAAACCCTAAACATACACAATTACTTAATGTATAAAAAGGTGTGGTGTGTGATTAGATTGTAAGCTCTTTGGCAAGGCCTGGTGTAAATGGATTAAATAATTGTAAAGAAGAGTTTAATTGTTTAATGTGATAAAAATCTTAACTGTAATTCTTTATAATGTTAAATTCAAATGTCTTTACTGTATTGGAAAATAAATGTTGTTTGCTAATTAAATGTGATTTTTTGCCTTTTCTTGCAAGATCTGCACACATATATATGAACTATCTGTAACATGTTGCATATAAAATGGTTGTAGCCGTATTAGTCCAGTAGCATATATAAGCTTCGTACACACGTTGATAATTGTCGTACGATCAGCTGACGAACGAGTAATCGCACGATTTCGTATGAAAATATAGAATCACCGATCGCCAAAGACCAACGACCGTCGACTATCGTCAGCTTTTTCCGACGATCAGCCTGGCGGATTTGTTCTGTCGATTATCGTATATTGTACATGGTTGGTAGATTATCGTTAACTAAAAAATTATATAAAAAGCGCATGCGCTGATTTCGTAATTGCGCGAAAATACGAACGTTACGTACGAACGTCTATATCTAACGACTATGTGGTGACTATTGTTGCTGTACAGATGACATTTCGATTATGAGGATAATTTTAACGATAATGTTGTAAACGTTCGTCGGCAGCATCGTCTGAAAATATCCAACGTGTGTACGATGCTTCAGAGGTGAGCACTGTAGGATAAGGTATTTTATTATGGACTAACAGTTCATTTTTACAGACAAGCTTTCGAGAGAATACACTTCTCTCTTCCTCAGGTCAAGCCGTACTAAGAACAGGGAACATCACATCTTTAAAAGTTGATGGTTAACCACAGACCACTATACAAATTCATGAAATAAACCCAATTGCCAGGATAACAACACAACCTGCACACCAGTCGGACCTCTCAATATTGATATCTTAAAGGACAAAAACACCCAGGAAAGGAAAACCTTTGAACTTCGAATGATTCTCTGATTTAACACAACAAACAAACTGGTTTAAATAGGGACATGGGATTCCTCAGCCATTCCATCAGGAATATGTTTCAATATGGATCCATTCCCACTTCCCCCTCCCTGTCTGCTGGTACCTTGTCTGTATCCCACTAATTACTTTCACTAATTATGTCCTATTTACAGTTCCCTAATGTTTACTTGTTGTTGTTTTTATTGCTTTACTGCTTATAGTTCACCCTATATGCTTATCCTTGTTTTACGTTTCAACATAATAGGATTTCCAAAAAAAGTTGTAACTCTATCACTTTAAAGATGTGATGTACCCTTCCTGTTTCTTACTATGCTTGACCGAGGAAGAGAAGTGTATCTCTCGAAAGCTTGTCTGTAAAAATGAACTGTTAGTCCATAATAAAAGCACCTTATCCTACAGTACTCATCTCTTAAGCATCGTACACACGTTGGTAATTGTTGTACAATGCAGCGACGAACGTTTAATGACATTATCGTTAATCCTCATAATTGAAAACGACATATCACCTATCCATACCTCCAACATTTGGAATGTCCAATGAGGGACAAATGCAAAGTGGGTGAGCGTGCGCCTATATTTTTGGCCACACCACTTTTGAGACCACACCCACTTTTTGAGGCAACGCCATTAAAAGACCACTACTGCCATTTTACATTTTGACTTGACTACACTGGCTAATGAACTGGAGGTCTGACTACACTGGCTAATGAACTGGAGGGCTGATTATACTGCTAATGAACTTGAGGGCTTATTATATGGCTATGAACGGTGAGTTGGGAAAGCTCTGTTTGGTCAGAGGTTGAGAAAAGAAAGAATGACCGGGGCACTCAAAACTAAAACCCTTTATTAGGACTACACGAAATTTCAAAAGTTAACAGCGGAAAGGAGATCCATCTTATCACACACCCCAAGCAGGTATACAAAGTAAGGCTTAATCCCTTTAGTCCGTTATCTACCAGAATCTTTTTCCAACTGAGATTCACAGAGCCATTATGGTGTAGGTGGCACAGGACTGTTAAACCCCAAATCAATCACCTTACATTTATCAATTATTATATAATCTCAGCTGCCATTTGCTGCCCATTTGCTTGCAGCAATAGCACATCTGAAGTTTTCAAAGCTCTGTATAATTTTGTGTCATAAGCAATCAGACCTTGCTCTAAGTACCCACTTCTAAAGCTACACACACATGTGTGATGGTTGGAGCTGCACAATGTTTATGCACCTGCTATTGCATGCATGTATGAGCCTTAAGTAATACTAGCGGTAGTAGACTTCTACAATGGTATTTATAGTGGTTCATACAATTACAATTCAAAATGGATAAGCGTGTTTGTTACATTTACAATCGCAGTAATGTTCGTTTGAAGGTGCGGTATCACAAAATGCACCTTTTGTTATTATTATTTTTATTACTTGTTGATATTATTATTTATTGCACCATTATAAAACGGCCCATATTAGCAGATTAAAAAGAAGTGCCCGAGTACGCAACCTGGGCACCACTTAGAACTTTAGCCCAATGGATAGCTCCATTGACCACCAATTTCTGTACCCAGCCTAAGTCTGTTATCTACCAGAACCCCCAAATCTTTTTCCATTAGTGATTCACTTAGCACAGAGTTATTTATGGTGTAGGTGGCACAAGGTTCGCTAAATCCCAAATCATCACCTTACATTTATCAGCATTAAATCTCATCTGCCATTCTGCTGCCCATTTTCATAAAAAACAAGTAAATTTGTCTGGCACAATCTTCTCATAATCCAGCGACTACTACTAAGATCAGTTCTGCGAGACAAGTCAAGGATGTGATACCATAACAACACTTACGCGGAGATTAAAGAGAAAGGATGCCATTTAACAGGTTTTCCAATGCAGAGATTAAAGGGAAAGGTTCACATAAAACACCCACGCTTGTTTTGGGAAGATTGAGTTACCCCAATCTATGCATCCATCCAAAGTGCTCAAGTACACTCAATGTAATGTATAAAAATGGGGCAACATTCTGGTAAAGGCGGAGAACCTCTAGTGTGAGTAATCCATGTAAGAGTCCATGAGGCCTGAAGCATGTTGTATATATGAGCTGCATGGAATAAAGTCACTGTTAGCAGTTTACTCTGCCTGTTTGTAACCATTATCTTTTTACAGGGAAGGGTGCCATTTACCAGTTTATATCATTGCAGACTAAAGGGAAAACGTGCCATTTACATTGTTTTTTAATGCAGAAATTAAAGGGGAACATTTGCAATTTAGCAAATCCTTATGTTGTAACTCTCAGGTATATCACTAGAAGTAGATTCCTTTTGTTTCAAGTTTTGTATGTGTCGCCTGCAACAATTTCCCTGCTTCCATGTGAGCAATCATTGCCTTACAACTAGAATTTGAAGCCTCCACCACAACCAAAGATACTGTAGAAAAAATAGTGCAAACATCAACAAACATCCCAAAAAGAGTAAAGAATAAGTATTAAAAAGCTTTATTAACATCAAATCAGGGAGCCTAGACCCCCACCCCATGAAACCACATCCCCCCTAAAATTCTACCAGGGTCCTCCTACCGATAAATATAACGTAATTGTAAGATAACATTAATGGGTGTGCAGGGTAGGTATCAACTCATGAATCCGTAAGCAATATAAACCATAATAATTGCGAAACGCGTCAGACGTAACCTTTTACCTTGATGCTTAATAAAGTTATGTTTTATCTACTACTGAGTCTCCACACTGAACCTTAAATCCGGGAGTGTGGCCAAACCTTCTGTTAAGTAGGCACCAGCAGGGGCAGAATTTACACTTAGTAGCCTGTAGGCTACTGGGGTTGGGGGTTGATGAAATTGACGCTGCCCCTCCAAA
>JAACNH010004540.1:0-23660 GCA_019447015.1 Hymenochirus boettgeri | reverse complement strand
AAGGTGTTAAAACAGCATTGTACATGGCAGACAGTTGGTGTCGAACCTCCCACCTCTATTTAGGCTTGGTTTCTTTATTTTCACATAAATGGCCTCCTTAACACCTCTCTTGAACCAGTCACGTTCCTTCGCCAATATGTTAACATTACATTACATAATGTTAACATATTGGCGAAGGAACAAGCTTAAATAGAGGTGGGGCGGTTCGACACCAACTGTCTACCATGTACAATGCTGTTTTAACACCTTACTCTGGGCGTTCCTATAACACCTCTTAGCCACTATCCAATCACACCCTTAACACCTGGCTGTGATATGCTAATTGGGATTTTCCAGGGTACATAATTGCCACAGATTCTTGTACAAGTCATTCTGAATTGAGAAAGCCTGTCAGATGACTAGCGAAACGTCTTCAAGAACTAAACCTCAAGTCCAGTTGATCTAATTGAATACAACAGATACTCCCTGTATATATTTTTTTTTTTTTGTTCTGATGTAGTTTTACTATGATTTGTGTTATCAATTTTGATCATATTCTTCCTTATTGTGTCTACTTTTAACATTTTCCCTTTGTTTTTTTGATGGTTTAAATATTACTTCTAACATTTCTATCACCATTATTGTTGTGTTATGTGCACTAACGTATATGAATATGGAATCTGTGTTAGCACTGTTTATGGAGTTTGACTTTTCAATTGTTTATCTGCATAGATGTTTGATATTTTTATGTAATCCTTTATAACCTGGTCTAGACATTACCCATCAGACTACCCAATATGATTCAACCCGCCTTTCACGCTCCACTGCCAATCTATTTACAGCCTACCGATTTCCACAACCTTATGTCTCACCCCCACACCCTGTAGACTGTAAGCTCTTTGGGCAGGGTCCTCTCTCCTACTGTATCACGTTATTTCTTTAAGAAACTCATCACTCTGTTTATTTATATTATGTATTACCTGTGTATGTAATATGTATGACTTTGTATAACCTGTATTACCCTGTATGTAAGGTATTACTGTGTAATTGTAAAGCGCCATGGAAGATGTTGGCGCTTTACAAATGCATAATAATAATAATAATAATAATAATAATAATAATAATGTTTGGCAAGTGACTGCAACAATAAACTGGCTAAATGGCAGATACTATAGTGTTATAATTTTCTTTTTGTTCCCATGTAACATAAGAGAAACAGTACTGCATAGATTAATTAAAAATTACTTACCATGGCCTGGGTGGTTTAAAAACTCCTTTTACTACATTTTTAACAATAACAAACCATGTGATTAGGACCACAAAAATTGTAGCCTTATAAGGACAGTTTAATTTTGTACTATACTAACCATTCATTTTACATAAAGTGAATGTGTGGTCCAAAGTGGCCAGGTTGTCATGCATAATCACACCTAAATTATCTATTTATCCAAATCCTCCTTTTATTTATTACAGAAGATCCAAAGAGAGAACAGATTGGGAGAGGGAACATTTATCAGTTTTACTTCATGTTCTATCATGAATAAATGAGCCATGAGTCACATTAGTTGGTATTCATTTTATTAGAATGCAAAAAATGCTAAAGAACTGTAGCTAAATCACTCCCTCTCTCTAGACACGTAATTCCAGAAAACTGCAGTATTGATGAAATACTTGAAATAAAATTAAAATAATAATAACTAGAAAAATTGGAGACCAGTGCAAGTGACACTAATATACTGAAAAAAGTTCCTGAAGGAATTTTCAGAAAAATTGCTCAGAAATACATTTCTTACTGTAATTACTAAGAGTTAGAATATGTGAGGAAGGACTTGATATGGCAAAATAAGTTCTATGGTTTCTATAATGGACATGGTAGTAATCTGGATCAGATATTAAGGAGATATTAAACGCATGTTATTTAAAAACTAATTAGCTAACACTAATTAATAAGGGAAATAGAGCAAATGTTATTTTTTTTTAAACTAAAGTAAAAGTGATCATTTAATGACTCTGGATACTCATATAAAATATTTATTTTAATATTATTAAAGAATAGAGATTGATATTAAAATGTTTACGTCTCCAGATGGTTTAAGATTATTTCATATGATTGTTTCTAAAATAAAATGTGTTTTTTGTATTACATAATGCAAATTGCTTCAATAAAAGTCAGAAAGTGTACACTAAATTAACTATTTAATAGTGGACCAAAAAACCATCTGCTTTTTTTAGACTATGGATGTAAGATTAAGTAAGAGCAGATGTCAACTTAAATATTTAATATCTAAAAGAGAGGTAGGCTTGATATAAAAGAGGATGTGACAGATTTAAAGCCATGCAGCAAATCAAGGAAGATAAAGGATGCCTACTAAAAATGAGTTTTGCAGTAGCCTGACAGAAAATGACAAAAAAAATTGTTCCAGTAAAAAATACCAGTCGTTTTTTTAAATTCTTTATTGAGAATCAACATTTTGGTACTTGCCTCACATTCATCAGGACATGAAGGCATGAAGAAAAAAAAATCCCTTTACAGAATCAGAAAGGCAATCAGAAAGCATCCCTGGATCAACAAGAGCTATTAAATGGGATCTGTTGTCTCCTTTATTAAAGAGCACACCCCAACCTTCAAAATGACTGCAGGATTATACTTTTAGCTGCAGTCTATCCAAACTTACAGCAGTATAAATGGTGTTTTTTTTTTTCTACAAGCCCTGTGAGCTGTGACATCTCAAGCACCACTGGTTTGCCTCCATGTGTTAGGATTGAGAGACAAATAAATTAAATCTAAATACACAATTAGCTCAGAGCACTTCTGGGGAAACTTTTGCCAACACACAAAAGGCCTGGAACCAATTACCAAAAGTTTTTGTTTTTTCTCTTTAGCATTCTCCAGCCTCACAAACTCCTTGTCCACTGTTACCATCTCAGGATTAACCAGGGAACATATTTCGATCTACTCCTTTTTCCAAATCTTTTCTTTTACATGTTCTGTTATGTGTACCCCCAGTGGACTATCCCTACCTCAGTGGACTATCCCTACAGAAGTAAGTTTCCTTCAGGACTTCCACCCTGTTACCTACTGACTGGAGCACCCCTGATCCCTCTGGGGTATTGCTTCCTGCAGAGCCTTGAGGCATGGCCTTGATTTTACTAATCAACGTCTTGATGACCTGCACTAGGTCACACTGCTCTCCCATTGCCTCTGCTGCCCCCACACTTCAGCGCATGAAAACTCACCACTGGCTTGTTGTTCCAAAGTGGTCATCTCGGGTACCTGCACCGCACTTACTTGATCAGTCAAGGAAAGTCTGCTCCCCTAATCAATGTCCTTTCTTTGCATTGAGAACTAGAGCGGGATCTGGCACTGGTAAATGGGCTACGCATGGATGAGGACACCCTACTCGACTCTTTGTACCTATGATGACTCCTTGTGAATGTCCTAGACTGGCTCCGCGACCTCAAATGTGCTGACTACTGCCTATGTCTCTTGCAGCTATAGTGGTTTGACTGGCTGGATTCCGAGTCTGATGAGGAGTATCTATGTCTATGTTCCCTTCTCCCCTCTTTGCTTAGCCCTCTATGGGACCTCTTGCTATGGTGATGCATTTTCTCCTTTCTGACCTCTAGGCTTATATGCCTTGGTTAGGATGCCCTCACTAATGACCTGGCATCTAAATTATCTCTCCTGTCAGTCTCTAACTCACTCTGGGGAGAGCCTCTTTGTGCGTGCATGGCCATACTAGTTGCCGAACTGGGCGTCCCATCCTCCCTCTTTGAAGGCTCACACTTTTAACTTTCCCCATCCCCCCAAAATTGACTGGGTTCTGGACTCTTAATGTTAGCCTTTGGATAGGGCCCTGTTACCCAGACGTCCCACACACTTGGGTGTAATCTAGCACTGGCAAGGACCCTTGTGCTTGCCCCACATCCTGTTTATGAGCTGATCCCTGCTCCTGTGATGTTCTCTCCCCTGATTCCCCTCTTGGAATATGGTGCTAAGGGCCCTCACTAATCCTTTTCTCTGTCCAAGATTTTTTTCCTCCTGCCCTCCCAAAATTAGCTCTCTCCATATTCTTTTTCTTTGCAGGCATGGAAGGACTCAGACATACCCGGTCAGGTTTGGCGGTAGCAGCGCACAGGCCTGGTACTAGTTAAGCATCCTGGAGGGGAATATGCTATCCCCTGAGGTCCAGGGGGCTGATCCCTGGTAGCAAAGAACCTGAAGACACCCAGCTAATCCTCTCCATTACCTGGTCTATAATAGGATTACTTATTTTAGCCAATTGCTATATTTCTGGGCTGATTAAAAACACAATCTTCGCATGAGATTTTCCCTGGTCAATGGCAAACATAAAATGGCATTGGTGACCGCATGGAGCCCTTTATAGAGACATGACGTAGCATGATGTCATCGCCGCATCTTGTGAGACTCCTCCCAAGCAGTGCAGGTGTAGTGTAAACCCCTGGGGCTTATAGAGGCTTCCCCCCCATGGTCAGCTGGCGGGGATCACAAAACAGAAGCCTATAACTTAAAAACCAGAGAAGCTAGAGACATGATTCTAGGCTTGTTGAAAAGTTTCAAGAGTGCTTGCCACTGAAGATGTTTGGAAACTACCATTCCCAGCATCTAAAGCATGGATTTGGCTATTACTGTATGGGGCAACTGTATGGGAAATTTGCTGTCCATTTAAAGGGCAACTAAAGCCTCAAAACAATACAGAATTAAAAGGCTGTAGTGGTCATAATTTCTACCCTCGACTTACAGTATACTCGAGTCAATCAGGTTTACTAATTTTTCGGGTAAAAATGGGTACCTCGACTTATACTCGGATCGACTAGTACTCGAGTATATACAGTATGTACAAATTCACTGTGTCAATAAAAATTGCGTAATAGAAACACAACAATAAGGTTGCGCTGATATTCTCCTCCGACAGTCAAACATTCCTTGCGGCTGCTCCCAGGATGCACGGCTACCAAGAGGGCACCGCTCCATAGCCAGAAACCAGTCCTGATCCTAATCCTGTTGGACAGCTTTAGGATCGGGACTGGTTTCCAGCTGTGGAGTGGTGTCCTCTTAGTAGCCGTGCATCCTGGGAGCAGCTACAAGGAACGTTTGACTGTCGGAGGAGAATATCAGCGGTGTTGAGGTTGCTCCATTTTTCATGCTGAAATATTTCATTGTAGCGGAATGCACGCAACAGCTGCTTTCATCTTTAATACCTAACTAGCTAGCATCTGTTGGCCAGGAACATTGTACTTTACAGACTGGATCTTTATATTATCTTATTTATTAGGGCACATTAAGATTTTTAGTATTTCTGGTACCTACAGTTATTTTTATCCCTCAGTGCAGCCTTATTGTTGTGTTTCTGTTACGCAATTTTTATTGCCACAGTGATTTTGTATATATGTATTTGTTATTAAAGGGGTGTATATCATTGGCATGCAGTCTATAGACTCAAGTTTTTTGGTGGTGGAGTGCCTAGAAGAAGTTACCTTGTGTATAGTGGGTTTAATCTTTTTCTCTCCTTTTAAATTTATAGCTTTATCTTACACTTACCCATTTGCACCCGCCGTAAAGGGCGTATACCACCCCCATGTTAACATTAGCTACAGGCTTAGCCGCATATATCAAGTAGGTCTGTACTACCTACATGTTTCGGACATCTTTGAACAAGCCGTCATCAGGGTTTATAATAGCACCCAAGCAAATACTTCAGAGGATGTAGTGCGAAGGATCCGCTGGCTTTTACATATATATATACAGTATAACCTCAACAAAGGAGCCACACTCAACCTTTTGCAATGGTCATATAAATTTATTTATGCTAACAAAGTGCATTGCTGTTTCGGGACATAACGTCCCTTTTTCAAGTTTGATAGCAGGTAATTACAATATATCTGATACAGCTTTTAAAGGGATATCTCCTCCCCTAGAGGAAAGGACATCATACAAAAAACATTTCTTCTAATAGAAATGAAAACAGTGAATATAATAGTATAATGCAATGCAATCAAATACAATCCCATACGGATAATAGCAGTAATGAAACTGGTGGGAGCTATATGAGGCAGATGGTATCCTAATCACAGAAATAGGTATAAATTATAATGCCTGTTCATACCCCCTGGTGCAAGGGAGCTTAACTTCTTTATCCACCAGGTCACCCTTTGTTTTAGCCTCACTTGGCAGTCACCCAGGAAATTGAGGGGTATGCCTTCTAATACAATAAATTGAAGATCTTCCACAGTGTGTTTTTTCTCCACAAAATGTCTTGGTACTGGTAAGTGAGTATGTTTTAATCTAATTGAAGATTTGTGTTGACTATTTGTGTTGACTGATCCTAGATTTTAACTTCTGTGTAGATTCACCTACATAAATTTTATGGCAGGGACAGATAATTGCATAAACTATATACTTTAAGTCACATGAAAAAGTTCCAGTAATTCTATTCTCTCTCACTGTATCTGGATGTATAAATTTAGGTCCCTTAATTACTGACTTACAGTGTACACAGTTATGGAAGGGAAAGATCCCTTGTGGTCTATCCCCTAACCAAGTAGTTTTAGTTATTTGAGTTTAAGAAATATGTGTATTAGTGACCATTGAACCTATTGTTTTTCCTTTTCTGTATGCTACCATGGGTGGTGCTCCAAATTCCTGTATTTCTGGATATGCCTTTTCTAAGATATGCCAATGTTGTTTAAGGATCCCGCTAATCTGCTGACTATGTTCATTAAATTGAGTGATAAATGTCATCCTTGGTTTTCGTATTTTACAAGATTGATTATTTGTTTCTATAATCCTTCCTGACTCCAAACGGCAATCGGAAAGTATCCCTGGATCAACCAGATCTATATGCATTAATACCAGTAATTTTCAATATTTTTTAGTTTTAGAAACATATCCAGGCCTTTTTTAAAGCTATTCAATGAACTTGCCATTACCACTTCAGCTGGAAGACAGTTCCACAGTTTCACCATTCTCACTGTAAAGAAACATGTCCTAACCTGAAGATGAAACTTCTTTTCTTCCAACCTTAAAGGATGTCCACGAGTCCTCTGATATGACCTATTAGTAAACAATGCATCAGAGAGTTCATTGTATGGCCCATTAATATATTTGTATAAGGTTATCATGTCCCCATGCAAACGTCGATTCTCCAATGTAAACAGCCCTAACTTGTCTAATCTGCCTGCATATTCAAGCCCCTCCATTCCCCTTATTAATTTAGTTGCCCTTCTCTGAACTGCTTCAATTTCCAAGATGTCCCTTTTGTATATAGGATTCCAAAACAGCACCGCATATTCCAAATGAGGCCTTACCAGTGCCTTGTAAAGAGGGAGAATAATATTTTTATCTTTTGAATCTATTCCCCTCTTTATACAAGACAATATCTTGCTAGCTCTAGCCATTGCTACCTGGCATTGTTTGCTATAGCTAAGTCTGTTATCTACCAGAACCCCCAAATCTTTTTCCATTACAGATGCACTTAACACAGAGTTATTTATGGTGTAAGTGGCACAGGGATTATTAAATCCTAAATGCATCACCTTACATTTATCAACATTGAATCTCATCTGCCGTTCTGCTGCCCATTTTGATAATCTATCTAGGTCTGCTTGCAGCACTTGCACATCATTTGAAGTTTCCAAAGCTCTGCATAGTTTAGTGTCATCAGAAAACACTGAGACCTTGCTCTCAATGACCCCTTCTAAGTCATTTATAGATAGAAGCGGCCCAAGTACAGAACCCTGAGGCACTCCACTTAGAACTTAAGCCCACATAGATGTAGCTCCATTAACCACCACTATCTGTTTGCGATCCAATAACCAGTTCTCTATCCATGAACAAATGTTTTCTTCAAGGCCAACAGTCCTCAGTTTATACATTAGTCGACCTATGTGGCACAGTATCAAAAGCTTTTGCAAAATCCAAGTATACCACATCCACTGATGTGCCTGAATCTAACTTCTTACTTGCTTCTTCATAAAAACCAATTACATTTGTCTGCCATGATCTATTTCTCATAAATCCATGCTGACTACTACTAATAAGATGAGCTCTGGAGACAAAGTCAAGGATATGATCCCATAACAAAGTTCAGCACCTTCCCTACCACTGATGTTAGACTTACAGGTCTATAGTTACCAGGCTGTGAACAACTACCTTTTTTGAATATTGGTATTACATTGGCTTTTTTCCAATCCAGTGGCACATCCCCAAAGCGAATCTGAAAAGATGAGAAACAGTGGTCTAGATAGAACTGAACTAAGCTCTTTTAAAATTCGAGGATGCAATCCATCTAGTCCTGGGGCTTTATTGATATTAACTTTGTCTAATTGTTTCCGTACCATATCCTCTGTTAGCCAATGTGAATACTCTTCATTTCTACCCTGCATATTATTACAATCCCTGCTGTAAGGACAAGGATTCTCAACAGTAAAAACCGATGTAAAAAAACGGTTTAGCAAATTAGCCTTTTTGACAACCATCTCAGCCCTATTATTTAATGGTCCCACATTCTCAGTCCTCATCTTTTTACCATTTATATACTTATACTTATAAACATTTTGGGGTTGGACTTGCATTGAGTCCACACCCGAGACGATTGGTGGTCCGGGTTGTGCTATCAGGCTTTTGTGGATTTTTGGCAGTGTGTATAGGCGGGGTACCCTAGGATAAGGGACAAACAGAAAATCTCTGAGTTCCCTCATGATGATACCCCTCTCCACATACCTATCCAAAATAGTATTTAATCTCTCTGCACATTATTTGACTTATGAAGAACAGAGTGTTTTGTCCAAAGGATTGAACTTTAGCCCAACGAGTAAATTAAAT
Source organism: Hymenochirus boettgeri (assembly GCA_019447015.1). NCBI lineage: Eukaryota > Metazoa > Chordata > Amphibia > Anura > Pipidae > Hymenochirus > Hymenochirus boettgeri. The sequence continues at coordinate 14,836 of JAACNH010004540.1, read as the reverse complement.
GTGGTTCAATTAGACATTGACTTTTATCGATTTTTTCGATCCCTTAGGTTGAAAGTGCATTTCAGCAGAGGAACATTGGGGTCAGTGCGGCAGAGACTAGAAAAGAAGGTCTCAGTCTTGAGGATTTCAACCTCCATAAGAAAAGCAAATTCATTCTGCCTATCATATATTCCCCTGTGGAGACATTCATTAAGAGAGTCCGGATGGACGTTACATGGATGTTTAACACTGGTGATGTATTTAAATTACAACATGCTAATCTAACTGTCTTCCAGTGGACGTTGTTATGGCAGGTTCATTGGTCAGTTTCAAAAAAAAGCTGGATGAGTTTCTGCAAACAAGGAATGTTACAAGTTACTGGTATTGATACATAAAGTAGAGTTGATCCAGGGAAATTTCCGATTGCCACTTGGAGTCAGGAAGGAATTTTTTCCCCCTTCATAAATTTGGTGTTTTGTTTTTTTTTTGCCTTCCTCTGGATCAACAGTTAGGCAGTAAATGAGGATATTGCTAGATGGGTTGGACTGGATGGACAAATGACTTTATTCAACCTTAAATACTATAAACTATAACTAAAAGGGAATAAATTTTACTACAAAATTTGCAGCATGATTCCAGTAACACGATAAAGCCCTCCGATAAGGGGGCGTTATTGTGATACTGGATACAGTGCATTATATATCAGAAATTATGACCCAATTGAATGATAATGTGGTATATAAATTCCTAGGGTACCCCGCCTATACACACTGCCAAAAATCCATAAAAGCCTCCTGGACAACCAATCTTCTCGGATGTGGACTCAATGTTTTCACCCATCGCCATTCTCTTAGATCAGATATTGACCCCTTTGATACGAGTAACTAGATCCTATATTAAGGACGCGTCTGACTTTTTATGTAAATTAAGATCCATCAGTGTGGGGGATTGGGGTGATGTTATACTGGTCACCATGGATGGTATTTCTTAGAAAAAGCATATCCAGAAATACAGGAATTTGGAGCACCACCCATGGTAGCATAAAGACAAGGAAACACAATAGGTTCAATGGTCACTAATACACATATTTCTCAAACTCAAATAACTAAAACTACTTGGTTAGGGGATAGACCACAAGGGATGTTTCCCTGCCATAATTGTGTACACTGTAAGTCAGTAAATAAGGGACCTAAATTTATACATCCAGAAACAGGGAGAGAGAATAGAATTACTGGAACTTTTTCATGTGACTCAAAGTATGTAGTTTATGCAATTATCTGTCCCTGCCATCAAATTTATGTAGGTGAATCTACACAGAAGTTAAAATCTAGGATCAGTCAACACAAATCTTCAATTAGATTAAAACATACTCATCTACCAGTACCAAGACATTTTGTGGAGAAAAAATACACTGTGGAAGATCTTCAATTTATTGTATTAGAAGGCATACCCCTCAATTTCCAGGGTGACCATCAATTGAGGCTAAAACAAAGGGAGACCTGGTGGATAAAGAAGTTAAGCTCCCTTGCACCAGGGGGAATGAACATGCATTATAATTTATACCTATTTCTGTGATTAGGATACCATCTGCCTCATATAGCTCCCACCAGTTTCATTACTGCTATTATCCGTATGGGATTGTATTTGATTGCATTGTATTATATTCACTGTTTTTATTTCTATTAGAAGAAATTTTTTTTGTGTCATGTCATTTTCTCTAGGGGAGGAGATATTGGGATTATCTGCTATCAAACTTGAAAAAAGGGACGTTATGTCCCGAAACATTGATGCGTTTTGTTAACATAAATACATTCATATGCACCATTAGTGCGGCTCCTCTGTTGAGGTTGTATACTGATGGGGGAGATTCGGACCCCTTGGAGATGCACACCTAATTTATTATAGTGTGCTGCTGCAACTTTTGGAAATATGAAATATATATAATTCAAAAATTGCACCTCATATTCCAAATGTGGTCTTTCCAATATTTTGTAAAGGTTAATACTATTTTTCTCCCTTGAATCTATACCCCCTATTTATACAAAACAATGTCTTCTAGCTTTAGCTATTGAGCAATAAATACAGATAAGGACCCCATTTAGCACACCCACCATCCTCCTTAATTTAAATAATATTAAAGCTTGAAGGGTATCTTCACTGAAAAAGTGACATACCCATTTTTCACTTTAGTTGAAGAACAAGAGGTAAAGGAGCTAAGTCTTAAAGGGACAGTTCAGTGGAAATAATAAAAATTTGTTAAATTGTTAGTTTGTGTAATGCCTTCTTAGTTATTCTACATATTCTCTCCCATATATCTCTACTGAGCAACTGAATCAACCCAGGCGCTGGGTCAAGGGCAAGACCATAATGGTCTCTACTAGGGGTCCTGCAAACAGGAAGTCAGTATGTCGGAAGCATTTATTTATACACATACAAAATGCTGAATGGGCAGATTAAGGCCATTGAGATGAAAAAATACTGCTCTTTTTTCTGAAAAGCATATTTATTTGCACTGAAATTCCACTTTAACTGCTGTTCTTTAATTAATCCATCAGATGCAGACAGGAAAAATTGTTAAACTTACCTGCATCCGCGCATATCTGCTGCTTCCTCTGACAGCTCCTCACTACAGCCATTCTCCCTTATATTCCAGTCTCCTTTATTTTTACCTATTTGAGCAATAAGCATATTGATTATTATCCAAATTCCCAGGAATCCACCCTTTACTATGTTTTATAACCACACGTTCAAAATATTTTTGATTATATTAATAATTTACTGGAAAAGTTCGGAAGGCGGAAAATCTGAAAAAATCCGCCGTTCGCGATCAGGATAAATCCGCGGCGGATCCGGGGTCGAATCCGTGAACCGGCAATCCCTAGTCTGTAACACCCACCCTTGCGCATTATCTGGGCCTGCAGCTTTTCTTATATCTATACAATTTAAAGCCTGCTATGCTTCATGCACCTTCCAAAACTACCAATAGCAAGTCTTCTGAACATTCCTGTCTCACTGGCGTTGACCGTTTAGTATATCAAAGCATGCAAAGAATGCATCTAGGTCAGACAATATGGCAGTTGTCAATACTATAAATCACTGCTCTGCAACTTCTGATCCCATCATAAACTTATTGAGGCAGCTGGTTTTGAAATGTCGGAAAGCATAATGTCTGGGTTAGGGCAGCACATGTACCCGGTACTTCCAACACAATTGCAGACACTCTTTCGCGTCTACAGATCGCTTCTGGGAGTTGGAACCCAAGGCAGATTTGGAGCCCCTTTCATGTCCACAACATCTATGGGGAATCCATTCGAAAAATTGGCAAGTTGGGTAAAAAATCCAGTGGCACCTTCAACGTAAGCAACTTATTACAGAATCTGGCGCATGTGGTTAGATCTCCAAGCAGATTAAATGGGTTTGGTAAGGGATTAGGAAAGGGAAGACTGGATTCTCTGGTTGGTGTCCCAGTTGGCTTCGGAGGGACATTCATTTTCCTCTATAAGCAAGGTAATAGCTGCTCCAGCATTTCTTTTTAAGTTACAAAGGGTGACGGATGTAACAAAGTAATTAGGCCCTCAAGGGTATCAGGAAGGGTCAGACATCTCAAGACAGTAGGAGAAAAATTACCTTTATTATGCTATCCAGTTTGTGTAAGAGTTTAGAAACTATATGCAGAACTCAGTATGAAACTCTGCTTTTTCATCTGACCATTTCTTTGGTCAGAAATCATTCCCCGTTTGTCTTGGCAGCATGCTAGATCACTATTATGTGTTCACTGGCAATTGAGAGGTCCCGCATAAAAATTAACAAGGCCATTGCAAAATTTGTGCATTTGAGGGGAGACTTGGCAATTAGGCACCATATGTTTGAAGGGAATGCAGGATATTTTCACACAGAAGGGATACATTTAACTGACTTGGGCCTTGATGTTTTTAATTCAGGGCTTTCCAAGGACGTTGAACTGTCCCTAAGGCTGTGGCAGGGCAATGGGGCTTAAGGTTTTCAACCCCATTGCCATGGCGGTCGCTGGCAATGCAGGAAGGCCCGAAAACGGCCAGCAAATTAGTATGGAGAATTGAAGTCAAGGAGGCATAGTGGGTAACCTCGCTGGGAGGGGAGCAAAGGAGCTTATGTCCCCTGGGAGGTGGATTAAAGACCCTACCCGGGCGTACCCGCAAAGCTGGTAAGATCTGCCACTGGGGGCCTAGTATGGATGGGTGGGTTCACCCCTAGGACATGGGCAGTAATGTAAGTAAGTCTTACATTTCTCAGATTTCTAGTTATTGTAGGTTTTGGGGATGATCACCAATTGTTCATTTGAGGGATGTTCAAAAATAGATACTATGGAAAATAAAATGTTTGGTGGACCCTCGTATTTAATTTCCTGATCTGTCCCATCAAGCCAGTCTAATAACTGTGAATGTACTAAACTTCAAACTAAATGTTTTTTATTCCCCATATATATAGGGAGATGTAATAATTACCCTCCACACCCTTATCTTCCTTCCTTGTGATGCAGTAATCACTTGGCATGAGTTATTGCATTGCGGCAATTCGATGGTAACGCCTCTATTTTAAAGGTATTAATTTTCACGCTACTTTGAGTTGCACAAAAAAAAATTTAATAATTTCTTTATTTCCATTAGTCGCCGTAATAACAAACCTCCCCACCCCCCCCCAAAAAAGGTTAACCCACACTAACCCGATATTATATCAGGAAGCGTGGGTTGAACTCCATTTTAGCCCATAACATGGGGAATAACATCTGGCTGATAAAGTTAGTTCAATTGCTTATCAGTATCTACCCATATCATATGTCTTAAAACATGACTGTTCTTTAATACGCATAGAGGGAGATGTAATAACAGCCGCTACCAGCAAAAAAAGAGTTAATCCCACACTACCCAATAATAATATTGGGTTAGTGTGAATTTCTGCAGGATCTGGGCCATTTCTAGTAACAGTGACAAGCATCTGATTGAAAAACCAAAGCGTTATCTTTTGCACTAATTTGTAGTACGAAAACTAACAGCCGTGCCGTACCTTCCGAGTTCCCATGATGCAATAAATCTAGTGATTACTGCATCTAGGGAACCCGGAAGGTTAAAGAAGTGCTGAGGAAGGTATTGTAAGTATCTCCCCGTTAATTTCTTGATGGTGTCTTTATATATTTAATAACAAAAGCATATAAACTCATAAACCAAATTGAAAAAACAATCGAGGCTGATGCAACAAGAGGTGCAAAGGTTTGCCCATGCTTTTCATTTGCAGCAACATAATCAGATGTTAGCTTTTTAATGAGTTACCGCAGTTAAATAACATCTGTTGTGCAAATGCAAAGCCAAACTTTTGCACCTTTCATAGCCCCCCCCCTGTTTACAAAATCAATATATTTATTAACTAATTAACTACTGAAGATTAAGGTTTAAATTAATTAGGAATTTTATTAACAAACTATTTTTGAAAACACTTCAGCAATAAAGACTTGTAAATACCAAGCTGATAAATTATTTATGTTAATGAAATGTTTGCTTCACAATAAAGCAACTTCAATTACATGAAAACAGTAAATGATTTTTTTAAATTAATTTGTCTGCTATGTTTGCTAGATTAAACAGTAGCACATTTCCACTTTAAAAAAATTACATGGCAATGGGAAGGTAGAAATGCAGGAATGATGATGTCTCAAGGGGCCATAAACATATAAGGGAAGAAGGTATAATAGTATAACAAGTAAGGTTGAAACATTAGCATGTGATTATAAAGGTGAAACTTTTAATATTGACATATGTTTTTGGGCGCAGTTTTCTACCGTTGCTGTTTAGCATATCATAAATAATTTATTTCCATGCAAAAAAAAAACCCTGCCAATCATTGTAAGGACACCTATTTAAATATTCTTTACTGCCAGTACACCTATCCAATCACCTTTAATATTGCTAGACATTTGATGTAAGCTATAAAACAAAAATCACTGTAGGATAGTATTCCTTCATTACCATTTTGTGTACATTTCCTGTAGTACTAGTTATTAAAAGCAAATGTTTGTCTTGGGAAATAAAATGTTATGATTTTTAAATAAAGAATAAAGCACCTGAGTTTTTATCTGAGAAAAGGGAGGAACAACAGAGTTTCAGACTTTTGCCATGTATTTGCTGCAAAACATGAAGTATTACTGCATTCATATTAAAGGGCATATCCATCCCCAACATAAAACCTGCCAGTAGGCTACGCACCCCCAAACTGCAATACTTTGCCAATGTTATATTTTAATATATTACCTAGGTAATATGAACATTTCTAACAGTCAATGCGTATCTAATTTCAAAATAGAGAGTGCTTAAAAATGTATTAAACATTCCAATAGTTTATCTACACTCCCTCCCAATTTAAACATATGAATTTTCACCATAATTTAATTATTAGTTGATGATGTAATTCCTTATCAATAACCCAGAAGCTACAGTGTGATGTTGCATTTCAAAGATGGTAACAAGTTTTTGAGAAATTGCTTATCAAGAAAAGAGGTACATTTTGGGGCAAAATTCTGTTTCCATCATTTTTATTAAGGTTTGACCCAAAAATACACCTATTATGTGTTCATCAATGGAAAGTAATGATCCTGCCCCCCTTTTTACTCACGTTACACTGGAATGAGTGTTTCTTCTAAAATGCTGGGTGCCGTTCAACTTTCAGTTAACTGATAAAATGTAAAAAGATGAATAATCACCCTGGAGATTTAGGTCTAGTATAAATAGTTCGATGTTTTGGCCCATTCGATCATCGGAAGCCAACATTTTAAGTGCCCAGGTGCTTGATTTTAATTTATGCACAGAAAATCAGTTTCAACAATTAAGCAAAATTGGTAAATACAAACAGTCAGATGTATTGGCAAAGTGGTACCGCCAATATTTCAGTGTGATTTTCCCCTTGACAATGCAATTTGGTAAAAACTGCCGGCATGTTAAATCTGGTCACAGTAAAACTTCAGAATGATATTTTGAACTGATCAACTGAAATTTCACATTGGGTAGTTAATCAAGTTGAAAAAATTATCCAATTTGCACAGCCTAATGGACAGAGGACAGACTTGTGAATGGTATATTGATCATTACGTAAGTCAATCAAACTTAAAGGACTGAAATTGCCCCATATGTACCAAACCTTAAACCAGATTATTGGACCAAATGTTCCTACTGTAAACCATTCAATGACAATACAATTTAGAGAAGCATCCAATGTTTCAGATACTTTAAAACATAAGCAGTAAGTCGGTGTACAACATTGCTGGTCAGTTTTTGTATTTTTTAGTTACTTAGAATGGTTATAGCTTCTTTTTTTATATATATCAGCTCAGTCCAGAGATATAACAGATTGTTTGAAGTAGTTATCTCAACACATTTGACTCCTTTGAGATATTGATCTTAAATTGCCACAAGGAACATGCCTCTTAATTGACTGCTGCAATAAATGTTTCAGGAAAAGTAATTTTTTTGGAGATCTTGTGAAATCGACACATAAAATAATGATCAGCAAAAAAGCCATTACTCATTTGAAAATAAATGGAATAAAAATGTTCTCCTTTAAACAGAAGTCGAGTGGTCATAATATGAATTAGTTTGTTGTATTCTTCCGCCTGGGAGAACTCATTATATTTTTTTTATGTGAGGTATTTTCAAAAGTAAAGATTTACAATAAGATTGTCAGAAACAAATTCATTGGCCCTGTATTTTTAAATTTGCAGTAACATGTAATTTGTGATAGTTTATTGGTCATTGGAAACCTCATTATAGTTTGGTTCTTTTATGTTTAGATTTTAATGTGTAAGACCATTGACAGATTAGTAGTTCACTTTATAGCCCCTTTGGGACACATGTCGGACATCAGAGATTTTATTTATATTATGTTCCCAGGATGTAAATTTGCTGACAATAACAAATCTCCCCCCAAAACACACACACATACTGATTATTCCTCATTATTTCCTCACTCCCAGAAAATAAAGAAAATGTTTAAAGTGACTAAAATTTGTTTAATGTATCCGATTCCATGCATTTTGCACTACGCCATGCTTCAGAAGTCTAATTAGCACTGCTCAGTATGTAAATTTTCATGTGCAGTTGGAGCATAAATTTGCATTAGGTACTGCAAAGAATATTTCACAGAAGTTCTGCGCTTCTGGATTTGTAGATCAGGGCTTCACCATAATAGCTTTGCTAGATAAGATTTTTCATGGAAGTTTCATTTTAAGCAATGAGTCAGTAAAAGAAGAAATGCTTTTATTTTCATCCTATTGTAGGACACACATATACCAAGGGTCACACAGAACCTGCCAGTATGGTATTAAGTGAGCACATTATAATTTGCAGATAGTCAAAAGAAAATAAGGATGGTAAATAACACAAGAATTATTCTTTTTTTTTTTTTTATAATAATAATAATAATATCAATAGTAAACAGATGCGAACAGACAATTTGGGACCATTAAATAGTGGGCTAAAATCATTATATCTAGATGTTAATGCAGAGAAGGCAAATATGCTCAACTTATCCCACCCCCCTCTGTATACACTATAGAGAAAACAATTACACAAAGCCCCAGGAACTAAGAAAATTCACCCACAGATCTTAAAAGAGCTAAGTCCAGTTTTATGTACAGAGCCATCTCGCTAATGAGCAACATTGAGGCAATGCTGCAGAGAGGCACTCTCTCAATGTGGCTCAAGGAAGCGGCATTTTAGGTGGGGGGGGAAATCACTTACTGGTGCAGCAGCGCCGGGTGGAGAAGGAGGAAGCGCCTCTGTATGGGCCAAATCCACTTCCATGTATGGCCTTCACATGACGTTGATGTCATCACGTAGCGGCGTCTGGCGTCACTCCCTGGGGCATCTGCTGTGGCACGCTCTGCAAGCCTGATGCTGCGCAGAGGAAGGCAGCAGCCAGTACCTGATATGTATCCATCTTCATCCAGCAGCCAGTGAAAGAAAGAGTTGTGTGTATGTGTGCTAACCATTTTTTTTAAAGTTTTTTGCCAACGATTTTACCGGTATTTGTGTTGGCACACAGATACAGGTAAAATCATTGGCAAAAAACTGTAATAAATGGCTGGCACACAGTTACAGGTAAAATCACAGGCAAAAAAAACCTGTAATAAATGGTGCCAACCATTTATTAATTTTTTTTGCCAATGAGAGATTGTCCTTAATGACAGCTCTCTCTCATTTGATGGCAGATTTTTTATGCAGTTAAAAGATACTGCCATATGGTCCAATGTGGCCCTGTCATATGCCAATGCCTTCATGCCATGGCAAGAGGAGGACTTCATCTGTAGGTTGCCATCCTTCACCAGGCATTGTCTGGCCTGGTGGTGAAATATAGAGGATGCCTTCCTCATATGGCGGGGCCCCATTGGATCTTTGTTGGGCTTTTATAATGAGCTCAACTGTCTCCATGGCAACATCCAATATCCCATTAAGTATGATAAAGTTAAGATTTTTTTTGGATCTATTGTTGGTAAGGGGGAAGGGTTAAAGACTGAGATTTATACTAAGGAGACTGACAATTCACAAGGGTTCAGTGGATTATGAGTGATCCTTAGACTAAGAGTGAGCAGGTACATATGTATCACAAGTTTATGAATAGGGGTTATCCCACCCAGGTATTGGATGTAGCAGTTGAAAAGAATGTACAGACCAAAAATATAGGAACTAACTCCTGACAAAACAGAATTCCCTCGGTTCTGAGTTATGGTGCTGGAAGTAAGAGAGGTTGGTCAGGAAACATTGGCATATTGTCCAAAGAGCATACCCAGAGATACTTGATTTTTTAACCCACCCCTCATATCATATAGAAAGGGCTGAACTATTGGGAGTGACTTGGTTCACTCATGCTTTTGATCAGTGAAACCTAAACAACAACCATTTTTGGACCCAAAATTATGGGGATGTTCCCATGTCTACTTTGTTCTCAGTGCAGATGTGTGTCCAAGAGTGCTAAGTTCCAGCAACCCACCACAAGTATTTGACCTGAGAGGGCATTGTACAGTATTTACCAAATACTGTAAGACACTTATGTGTTGTGGTGCCCATGTAAACTATTATACATGGGAGAGACCACTCAAATGGTCAAATCACAGATAGTATTAATAGTATTAGATTAAGGGACCTCAAATGACCAGTCTCCAAGCATGTTGTGGACATGGGTCACAAGGATGAGGAGTTACGATTCATGGTTGTGGAGAGAGTACCTGTACCACATCATGGAAGCGTCAGGGAGCTCGGGTTAAAACAAAGGAGGTTGTGGTGGGTGAAGCATTTAAATTCATTGGCACCCAATGGATTATTTATTTTTGTTATAATTTCAGGTTTATTTCTTTCTAGGTTATACAGCATGTACATGCTTTCTTGTTGGTGATATTGGTGTATTACATTGTATACAGAGTACAGGGTTTCTGAATCCTTGGGTGATATGTTGGGTTATGGAGTGTGTTATGAGGTAATTTCCTGTTCATGGCCCTAAAAAAATAGAGGTGGGGGGATTCGACACCAACTGTCTGCCATGTACAATGCTGTTTTGATACCTTACTCTGGGCATTCCTATAACACCTCTTAGCCACTATCCAATCACGCCCTTAACACTTGGCTGTGATATGCTAATTGGGATTTTCCAGGGTACATAATTGCCAAAGATTCATGTACAAGTCATTCTGAATTGAGAAAGCCAGTCGGATGACTAGCGAAACATCTTCAAGAACTAAACTTCAAGTCCAGTTGATCTAATTGAATACAACAGATATACCATGCCCTGGATGAATGAGAACCTTCACAAGCACTAGACACAGATATTCAAACATTCTAGCTTCTAGTGAAAATATAGCAACTTGTCACCAGTGGAGAAAGATTTTTCAAAATGAGGTAAATTGAAGTATATAAAAGATACATAGAAGCCTTTGAAAGTTTAAACAAGTCCACTGCTACACAAGTCCACTGCTACATACAATAAGTAATATAAAAGGAGAAAAGTAGAAAGAGTAAATACACATAATCACATACTGCTTATTAAGCAATTTGTGATCAAATTTACTTAATAGGAGAGCTAAGAGGCTAGAGATCAGGGAGCAAGGAAGCATGCCAGGGATGTGTAGCATGACTGTAAGGAGCAAATTAGCTACAGTAACAGTCAATGGAGCAGCAAGAGAACAATAACACGTGGATACTTTTTTGCTACTTGCTATATCACCTCTGTTATGATTCTCCTCTTCCCTGGGATCCCTGGATGCATAAACAGATGGCTAAGATCTTCAAAACCTTATACAGTCCATATTCTGTAGGTAGGTCCTGGCATCCTCATTCCTTGGCCATGTGTCTGTCTACTTCAAGAGGCAGTAAGAATGGTTCCTGGTTGGGAAGAGGGATTAGCAAAGTAAGCTGCCTCACCATTTCCAAAGGGTTCTACTCTGAAACACAGTGCAGTTAACAGTAAAGCACCTTCTGCTGTTAAACTTTGCTTCAACCAGGCTATTAATGTTTGGACTAATGATGAGTCCTGGTTATTGAAACAAACCTAGTATCAATTCAGAACTGCCAATTCGAAAATCTGTGAATGCTATAAATGTTTTGAAATTTTCAAAACTCAGAACCTTTCATTGAAAAATCGAATGTTAGAAAATAGAAAATTCTAAAATTACATGGGAAAAATCAGAAAATTGCATTCAAAAATATCTGTTGTATTCAATTAGATCAACTGGACTTGAAGTTTAGTTTTTGAAGACGTTTCGGTAGTCATCCGACTGGCTTTCTTAATTCAGAATTGAGAATTTCTCAATTCATTCTGAATTGAGAAAGCCAGTCCAGTTGATCTAATTGAATACAACAGATATACCATGACCTGGATGAATGAGAACCTTCACATGCATTAAAAAATGTTTCAATTCCTATTGAATATTCATTGCCCCTTAAAATTCCAATCCCCTAGAGTGAGGTAATCAGCCATTGTCAAAGTGCAGTTGGTTGCACTGGCCCTGTGACATCTGCAGCTAGGATTTTCTAGAAGTCTGTCAGGTGCTGTTCTGGAAGAGGATTAAATAAGCGTGGGTCCAGGACTGATGCTCCATCTGAAGGCCCCACTCCACCCACCTTCAGCTGTAGCTGCATCTGTCACTCAGTAGTGCTGGTCTGATGTGAAAAGACCTGCCCCTGACTCAGTTTCATCATGGCACCTTCTATACAGAGATCCTGTTCAAGTTGCTTGCATTCCTCCAATTTCTAAAGTGAATAGTTAACTCACAACCTTGAGAGATCAGGGGTTAGAGAGAAATGATAGTGCTCCGGTGTAGTTATTTGCATGTTGTTGTGGAAGCTGTAGGGTTAATGAAGGATCCTATTGCTAGGACAGATGGACAGAGGAAGGTTTTGAATCTCATTAACCTGGTACCACATCAAGCTGATGTGCCCAAGGTGTCTTATCATGCAACCAGGGGATGCTTGCAATCCCTTTATTGGGAAGGGTCACCATTGCTAAGTGGGTTGGTGTTCGGCCTTTAATAAGGATCTGTAATTTGGGACAGCTTGCAAGTTCAGTCATGACTTCTTAAGTGGCAGGGGGTCTATCCCAATTAGATGGGTTTGTTGAGCCCAGTCCCCATAGCTTGGCATTAATCAAGACTTTAGGGATCCTTTGGAGAGGACCTTAAGCTGAAGTTCACAAAGGGATTTTGGATGAGGGGACCCTGGGAACATCTATAAACTTATGACTGAATATCCTGAGATTGTTTGGAAGAAGCTTTTAAAAGAGGTGCAGCCCAGCTGGATGTCTTTTAATACACCTCTGTTATCTCACATCCATGTTTCTCCCTTGTATTCTGTGCCCAAGAAAGGGGCAAGGAAGTTTATGCTCTTCCAACATCTTTCCTATTCAAAAAGGCACTTGGTTAGTAATGACAGGGAGAGAAGTCTTCTAACTTACACATCCTATATAATAGCATTGGAGGGTGCTGATGGCTAAGTCTGGTGTTGAGGTTTCATCTTCTACCTATCCATCTATACTGTTCCATCTGTTCGGGCATCATTGGCAAGGACATTGTTTTGTGGGCAATCTCTTTCTTCTTTTTTGAATGGGTTGTTTTGGAAGAGACAGCCATTAACATAGTAATACATTACTTGGACAACTTTGCATTTATCGGCCCAAGTAAATGTGGGATATGTTTGATTTTCCAATGGCCAATGTGGCACATATGTATAAAGTTTCAGTTCCCATTGGAAGAGTACAAAATAGAGTGGGTAACTACATGAATTTGGTTTCTTTGCTTGGTGATTTACTCAATTATCATGGAGTGTCTGCTTCTGCTGGAGAAGTTGAAAGAGCTCCATGCTCTGCTTAAAATGAATACTTAGTTATCCTTAGAAGAATTGACCATCTGGGAATCCTTTCTGGAGCGCTAGTATTGTAAGTCTGTATTAATTTATTTTACAGTCTATACCATCTCTCACATCTACAACTAGCATTTAATTGGAAATGGACTTCTAAAAAAATGCATTAGGTTGAAATTGATTAAAAGCTACATGATGTTTAAACTTTCCATACATAAACAAACTATAAATATAAATTGCATTATAATAATTTTTCATAATGAATTATAATTCATTTGTAGTTCATTTTTTAACTAGATGTTGTTATTGTTAAAATTATGTAAACATTATAACATTTCATTTAGTTCTTGAGGAATTATGATTTATAATAAGGAGAGCTTAACCTAAATTAACCATTATCTAGTTACATAGGATTTGTTTCTGGGTTATCATTTCTAATAACATATGATTAAACTGATGATTTTCTCTTAAGTGTTTAGGTACTGGATATTTATTCTCACCTTTAAAAAAAAATTGCTGTTTGAATTTTATTTTGGTTGGTTGGCAAAAAACATAAAATACTGTAGTTCTTATTTACCAATCAGTAAATATTGTGTTAATTCCCCACTTTTTACTGAGAGTCTTTAAAAACAGTAAAAAGGATTGTAGTTATTTTAAGATCAATAAATATTAGCCACAGAACCTCCCCACCCCCAAGGCATTATAAATATGCCAATAACTGCAGTTCCCTAACTGGCTGAATCATGAGAGATACGGTTGGTAAAAGCTTTCAATAAACTACTCAGGCTTTGTACTGAGCTCAGATTTACTCTGATATGGATTACAGCTGTCCCAGAGTTCAGTAAGGTAAGAGTACCAACAAGGGAGGTTGGGCACACAGGAAATAGTCACAGAATAAGTGAGGAAGATAAGTGTTGTTGGAGACCTGGAGCATCTGATGGTAAGGTACAGTATGCAGGTAACAGGAGCAACTGATGTTAAGGTGATTATTGCATTTAACAGGAGCAGCTGATGATAAGGTAGGTATTGCTGGTACAGGAGCAGCTGATGAAAAGGTAAGTATGTAAGAACAGGAACTGATGATGATAAGGTAAGTATGCAGGTTCAGGAGCGGCTGATGAAAAAGCAAGTATGCAGGTACAGGAGTAGCCGATGATAAGGTAGATATTGCAGGTACAGGAGCAGCTAATGATAAGGTAAGTATAGAGCTACATGAGCGGCTGATGAAAATGTAAGTATAGAGGTACAGGAGCAGCTGATGATAAGGTAGATATTGCAGGTACAGGAGCAGCTAATGAAAATGTAAGTATGTAGGTACAGGAGCAGCTGATGATAAGGTAGATATTACAGGTACAGGAGCAGCTAATGATAAGGTTAGTAAATAGGTACAGGAGAAGCTGATGATAAGGTAAGTATGCAGGTACAAGAGCTGCTGATGATAAGGTAAGTATGCAGGTACAGGAGCAGCTAATGATAAGGTAAGTATGGAG
>JAACNH010004539.1:0-23670 GCA_019447015.1 Hymenochirus boettgeri | reverse complement strand
GGGCCACAGGCGTATACAGGGAAGTCCAGCGACTGAGATGTTCTGGTGCTCGTCTTACCGAGATTAGGAAAACAGAATGTTTGACGCCCTGGACCCCCTCCCCCCCCGCTCTACTGGCTGAATATGAGTTTTACTATTCTGTGATAATGTGAAAATGGAATTTACCACCTTGCTCCTCACAATCAAATTGTTGGGGAAAACCAAAGAACGACAGCTCTTGATTTGCCACTCTCTGAATTCAGGCTTACGATACTGTCATCCCTGTGTTGGTTACGGAACATATTGGGGAGAAATCATTCAGGAATCCTGCCGCTTCCATAATTCAATTTTATACAAGGTAGCGAGATTATTCAGTTTTAATTAAATAAAAAATACAATCCTTTCTGACATAATAAGACATTGGAACCAGTTTCTATGTCAGCATTGTAAGAAACATGTGCAATATAAATCATCTGATCTATTATTCATTGTTTCTTTGTAGAAATAATAAACAGTGTACCAATGAACAGACATTCACCTGTCTTCGTGTTCTCAATGGTTTCAAATGTCCCACATATACGTAGAAATGAATGAATCTGAGATCCCTCCTATGACTTAGTGGGGACATTACTAAAGGACCCCAGTACATCAATGTTTTTAACATTTACTAGAGAAAGAAACGCAAGGGATCTCACCTGTATCAGACAATCTTCTTTAGCATTGCATAATAAGTACCTAGATGGGATCCTTTGTATGTAATAAAATACAGGGAAAATCCGTTTAGGTGCAGAATTGTCCGTTACCTAAATTCCAGCCTGCATGGTCTTGAAATGTTTGAAAACGCAAACCCTGCCTTCGAAGGGGAATGCTGGGAGTTGGGAGTTGTAGTTTCAAAGAATCTGGAAGCCTCAGCTGGAGATCCCTCTCTAGAGATGACAATTTCCATAGTATTATAGCGCATTAAACACAGTTGATGGGTGTTTATCGCAGCCGCGACATAGAAAATGGTTTGTATAAGAAGATGGCATGCTTCTAAGTTGTTGTTGTATTGTATTTCCCATAAATCATTAAAACTGCATAAAACATAATATGCAAATATTACCAGGGCAGCCAATACGACATTCAAAGAAAAATGAACTAGTCGAGCCAGCCATAAGGAAAGTAATTCCGATTAGCATATAGCTGTGCGATAAACACAAAGTAGCTCCTGTGCATTTGCCTTCTCCAGTCAGAAAATGAGATAAAAATTGAAAAAAAGACATAGTTTACAGTGTTTTTCTTTACAGAGGAATCATTGTAAAAATATTCAATAATTATATATACCTCGCAACAAAGAAAATACATTTCTAAGTTCTATATACCATTTTATTGCTCTGCAAAAATTCATTATCCTATTGGCTAGGTCTTGGACTAAAAAAGGGCGGGCCAGTCAATTGAAAAACGATGAGGATAAATCCAGGGGGATAGATCAACACCCTTTTTTTTAGTGGTAAAATGGATGGGTGGGAGGAAGTAAGTATAACCTGTTTTCTTTAAGAATATAACTATAAAGTAGTATAACATAAACAATGGGGTGGGGGCATAGAAGAAGGAGGTGATATTTTTGCCAATTTCACCGATGCCGAAAGTCTCAGTAGTAAATATCTTTAATATCGCCGTAGTTATAAACCAGATGATTATCGCGGCGGGGAATATCCCCGTTATCGTTTGTGTTTAAGGGCCTCTCCACCTAAAAAAACACTTTTAATATAGAGTGGTCCCGTAGCCCACCACCAAACTTGCCAAGGTGGGTTAAAGAAAAAGTTGCCAGCCTCGGCTGCTGACTTGCATGCAGGGGCCGGGACTGGACCACCATTCTGTTATTGGTGAGAGGAGAGACAGCCAATAATAGACACGATGGCTGGCAATGCCAGAGCGCGAGGGAACAAAGGATTGTTAGTAATTTTTGATGCTTTTTAACAAACAGAATTGGCGGTTGGGCTGTCTAGGGTGTACTACACTACAGAAGAAGCTTTTATAAGTAAGGTACCAGTCAGCAAAGATAGATCCAGAGGAGGGAGGGGGGTTCTTCTGCATGTACCGAAACTCTCAGAGCAAAATAAAAAGTAGCAGGGAACGGATGACTCACGAAAGGGGGAACAGCTCTTAACTATTCACTTTTGGAACTTTGACCAGGCCACTGAGGAGATCATAAGGAAGCAGAGATGTAAGGTAAGGGTTGTATAATACAAGGGTTGATTATAGAACATGGCAATAGAAACACTTCCTCTATGTTCCAGTAAGAAAAAGGGCCAATTGGTCTGATTTTCACAAGAAATAAGGGAAAAATATGAACCAACGTTCATTCTATAAGAAAGTCAGGAGTTAAATTTTATAAAAAAACATTCCCCAGACGTAGGTAAATAAACCATCATTTCATACTGTCTATCATTGGTGTTAATACTCACACTGCCCGTTAAGGGAAGTGGTCCATTATAAATTTCCCAGAGCAGCGAACACTATCACTAAACACTGTGCTTTTCCAGTGTAAACGAGGGGTCACTAAGTGGATCAGAAATGGGTATTTATTTCTCGAGGCCAATTCAGGAACCTTCTCCAACACAAAGTAAAGATAAAATGAACACACGTTCACACCAGAGCACTAAAACTGTGAAAGCTGCGGTTAGTGCAGGGGTCACCCTTATAATCATTATAAATCGGAACTAATGTAATCAAAAGGCTCCTCTAGCAGATTCAGAAAATAACTAAAATTAAGAAATCTATTGGGACCTTTCTAAATGTAGAGAGAATTACGCCCGAGTAACATTAGTCAAATCTCGGAGAAAATCATACATTGGTCTGTCCAAAAACTGTATGTTCACATGACCCATGTCTGAGTGATATTTGTCCTTTAGCCTTTTTCCTCATCAATGGTTTAATCGGCGCGACCTTTTGTTTGCGGTGCCTTTGATTTCGCCAAGGCAACCGGAGACAGAGAACATTTAGTTAATTTCCTCTGATAAGATAATAGTAAGATTTATGACCCTATTGACTAGTAACTCACCCTGTCGCCCTAAACCTATCTCAGAACACTAATCACTCAGAGTTCGAGACATTTCTGAACACTGAAGGGAAAGAATCAAGAATTGAACATGATTGCCAGATTATGATACCAACCCCGTGAGGTATAAAAGACTATAACTCATGCCAGTGAAGGTTCTCATTCACCAGGTCATGGTATATCTGTGTATTCAATTAGATCAAACTGGACCCTGAAGTTTAGTTTCTTGACAAGTGTTCGCTAGTCAATCCGACTGGATCTCTCAATTCAGAAGACTTGTACAAGAATTCTGTGCAATTATGTACCCTTGCGAAAATCCCAATTAGCGATATACACAGCCAAGTGTAAGGGCCGTGATTGGATAGTGATGTACGGAAGAGGTGTTATGAAGCCCAGGTAAAGGTGTGAAAACAGCATTGTACGTGGCAGACAGTTGGTGTCGAACCCCCCCACCTCCTATTAGGCTTGGTTTCTTTATTTTCTACATTAAATGTGCCCTTAACACTCCTTCTCTCCTTGAGCCCAGTCACATTTCCTTTGTCCAACTATGGTAACATTACATCTTTAAAGGTGTCTGTTAATCCTTAAGATAGGGTAACATAACGGCTGAGTCCTGAACCCGAGGAATTGGCTCTTCTGTGTCTGGGCCATAGCTTGATGCAGGTGCTGTTTTGGTCTCCCCCACCATCAACACATCAGAGCTTCTCACTGCACTGGCACTGCTATATGATGTCGCTTTTTCTTGTGTTTCGTGTAATTGAGTATTTTGGACGTACCAATTGCTGCCTCAGTTGTGTTGTTTCGGTTAAAAAGCAGACGGGGATACGGGTCTTTGAAAATTCCCTCTTAATTTCTCGGGATACCACTGCTACATATGGGATGACCATGTTCTTTTCCCTGTCTTGCTTTCCCCTTCACTGTTGGATATTTGAACGTGTTTCTGTTTCTTCGTCTACTATGTCTTTTTGACAAAGGCCAGTCAGGAATACCACAAGTTTTAAAGGGCTCCTCTGAGATGTTTCATTTCTTTAGCCTTCGCCTCTGTGCTAGTGGGGATTTATCTCGGCTCTGTGTTGCAGGAGTTCTGAGACACCCAGCTGTGATCTAAAGGTGGTGGGAGTCAAACCTCAAATATGGATCTGTGTGTGTGTTGGTTTTCGTGTAACCTCTACTTCCAGTTTACCATTTTCCTTAACTTCTACCAGCAGTCCGAAGAAAGCCATTTTGTTGTTTTGTACCTCTCCCTTGTAAATTTGAATAGTTTTCGTCTACCGCCATTGATGTGTTTCTGTGAAAGCTGTGTACTTCCTTCGGCCATTTTAACGCCAGGTGTCATCACATATCTGAACCAGTGATGGGGCGGTCTCTATGCCCTTAAAAGGTATAGCACCTGTGTTCCTACCTCCTCCTGTAAAGGTGGCCCAACAATCGGAGACGAAACTGGAGAAGCACATCCGTGTTTTGCTTTATAGAACTTATCCCTGTATTTGAAATAGGTGTATTCAGGCACAAGTCAGTAAGGAACACACCTGTTTGGGTGTGGAGTCAGTTCTGCTGGTAAGAGTGCATCTTGGCTAGCCGCTTTTCTCACCATGTCAACAGCCTCCTTGGTGGGTATCCAGGTGAGAAGAATGTCACATCATAGGGGCACCATAGAGTTTCTTCTGCACCGAGATACTTATCTCATCATTGTGTGGGAAATCCTTAGAGTTTGGATGTGATGCTTAGAACTTTCACCATGGTCTAACATGTTGGCTAGGTATTTTGCCACCTTGTTGTATGAGGTGTTGATACCCGCCCAAAGATCATAAGGAAGGGGGCACCACTAAACCTATAGTCAGCGCATTCAACTCTGTCACATACAAGGTTGGCAAAATACTAGCCAAACATCTTAGACTAGGATGTTTCGCAATTCGCTCGATTTTGCTCTAATGTCGAAATTCTCAAAAAGCAAATAAGAGAAATCCTGGTTTGGAAGTTCGGAAGGTGAAATCAAAATCCGGAGAAAATCCACCGTTTCGTGAACGGGATAAATCCGCGATCGGATCCGGTTCGGATCTTGAACCTGGCCCTGTAGTGGGGGTCTCAAGAATTTTAAGAAGAATTTTCAAAAAACAACCGTATCTCTGTTGCTTTAAACCAAAAACCACACATGAGGCAACAATTGGTACATCCGAAAGACCCACTACCAAAACACAAGAAAAAGCGACATCATATACGCAGTGCAGGTGCAGTGAGAATGCTCTAATGTGTATGTGGGGGAAACCAAAACCCCAGGGGGGCAACTGCATCAAACGTATGGCCCAGCACAGAAGAGCCAATTCCTGGGTCCAGGACAGCCGTGATCGCCATTTAAGGATAAGGACATACCTTTGAGATTGTATGTTAAATATTGGCAAAAGGAACGTGACGGGTTAAGAGAGGTGTTAAGGAGGCATTTATTTGAAAATAAAGAACCAAGCCCTAAATAGAGGTGGGGGGTTCGACACCAACTCGTCTGCCATGACAATGCTGTTGACACCTTACTCTGGGCGTTCCTATGACAGCTTTGCCCTTACAACTTGGCTGTGAATGCTAATTGGTATTTTCCAGGGGTAATAATTGGCCACGATTCTTGTACAAGTCATTCGAATGAGAAAGCCAAGTCGGATGACTAGCGAAACGTCTTCAAAAACTAAACTTCAAAGTCCAGTTATCTAATTGATCAACAGATATAACTTATGCCCAGTTTATGATGGTTTGGCTGTGGCGCTGAGTCTTCTGTCTCTTCTCTTTCCTCCTTGGTTACTCTTTTCAATGGGATGGACTGACTGTTGACGCGCCCTTAAAACTGAATAAAGGAGTTGTTACACTCAGTGGGTCTATGGTATACACACAGATATCAGAGCCATTACAAAGCACAAGTAACTTGGCTCAGGCTGAGCATTGGTGGGTAATGAACCTCCATGCTGTTTAATCTGCTCTTTCATCTTGCAGGATATTTTAATTATCTTAACATTTCAAAACCAGGTAATGGTAAAGGGGCAAACCCAGGGGGTGGAAAAGTGCAAAAACTGCAAAAACAATATAAACATGGTTAAACCTACTCCAATTCTTCTCTCTCTGCGTAATGTGGTTGCAGCCAATTTTACGTTACCCATAATATTACAGTAAACCAATTGGGTTTCCCTTTTGTGTTTTTCTAAAAATTCAATGGCAATGCGCTTTGATAAAGTACAGAATGAAGCCTATAAGCTGCATAAGTGATAAGGAAACTTGTCTATTTGCAGACGTTTCAAGACTATAGAGTTCCTGGACTGTGTACATAAGGGCCATATGTTATAAAGAAAACAAATTAGCGCAAAAATACCGCATTACCGCCGCACACCGCGGCCGCGAAATATCGCTATCGGCCAGTATTTTAACGGCGAGCGCCATTCCCGCGATATGTATCGCGGCCACGATGTGTTGCGGTAATTTTAAGCCCTTAGCGGCGATACTATACCAGTATTGCCCGAGACTTTAAATCCCTTCCCGACGCCTCTCCTAAGGGGCGGGTGCATACACCCACCCCGCCCACAAAACCCCCCGCGGCTGCGGAGACCCACCCCGCCGCCGCTCCCGGCCCTCCCGCCTCACCCTTCCCCGCTCTCGGCAATCTCGGAACGTGAGGCTACGGAGGGGCTGCCGGAAGGGGCCCGCAGCAGGTGGTCCGACCACCTCGCCGCGCACCCCCCTCCCCAGCAACCCCTCCAAGCCACCCGCCCGGCCGTCACGGAGGGGAAGTGGAGGGAGCGCTGGGGGGGTGGAGGCACCCTCAGCGAGGGCCCTGAGGGAGGACTTTGGGCTTCAGGGTCCCGCATCTCGACGCGGACCCCCCCCCTCCCCGGCCCTTTTAGGGCCTTTGCGGCATTACAAGTGCCTTGCGCTCTGCAAGTAGCTATTTGGGGCTTAGGGGTCCGCAGCTCGAACCGGACCCCCCTCCCCGGCCCTTCAGGGCCTTTGCGGCACTTACCCAAAGTGCCCTTCGGCTCTAACAAGAGCCTTTGGGGCTAGGGGTGCCCGCCAGGCTGAACCGGGACCCCTCCACCCGGCCCTTGTAAGGGCCCCTTGCGCATTACAAGTGCCTTTGGGCTTTCAGGGGTCCCGCAGCTGCACCGGACCCCTCCCCGGCCCTTGTAACACTGCGGTCA
Source organism: Hymenochirus boettgeri (assembly GCA_019447015.1). Lineage (NCBI taxonomy): Eukaryota > Metazoa > Chordata > Amphibia > Anura > Pipidae > Hymenochirus > Hymenochirus boettgeri. Next base: position 16,479 of record JAACNH010004539.1, on the reverse strand, counting down.
TGACAAGTGCCTGTTGGCGGGGGTCCGCAGCTCGAACTGGGACCCCACGTGTTCGTCTCCTTTAAAAGAGCCCTTGGTGACGTCTCGGGATGGCGACACCAACCCCACCAGTCGCGAGGGCAGCCAGACCTCACTGCGGCTGCCAGTGAGACCGCTGGACACCGCCGGCCTCAGCGGAACAGAATATACCATGACCTGGATGATAGACCTCAACCAAGCATATTTTGACATAGTTTACTCTTCATAAAGGGTATGTCCACCCCTAAAATGGATTTGTAATATGCGCTCCCCATGTCTCCCAGCCCCAAACGCATAAAATATGTTTTTTCAGAAAGCCCCCCAACTCTTACTACCATCCCTCGTTCCTCCGCCGCACTGCCGCGCCCTCTGCTTTGCGAGAATGCAGCAGAGGGGTGGACCAGCAGTTCGCGCTTCTGTGATTGGCTGAGCGGCACACAAATCCGGGACGCGGCTGCCGGTCATCAGTGCAGCGGAGGAAAGCGGAGAGGGTAAGTTTAAGGAGTTGGGGTAAATATGCGGTTGGGGCTGGGGGGCATGGGGGGCAGCCATATTAAGGGGATTTGACGCAGGGTGGAGGGAATAGTAGAACGGGAGGGGGGGAGGGGGAGGGAGGGGGGAGAAGGGCATGCATGCGCATGGCAAATATATACGAGGCAAGATAGCGGCAGGTCCCTGCTATCCTCCTGGTGGTTAGTTGGGACTTTGGGGGGGCGGGGGGTGGGGGGTTTTACAGGAGATTAACCCTATGGGCGCTGGGGAAACTGGGATGTGAGTAAGGATTAAAATACACTACATGTTTGGGGCCAGGTAGTTGGGGGGGAATTATAGTTTTGGGGGTGGGACAATGCCCTTTAAGAATAACAATTCTGTGACGCAAGAGAAATCAACTGCAAATCTGCAACAAGACATGCAAAGAATATATATCTAAATTTATGATGTTCTTGGTTTTTACAAAACACCCTGATAGACTGTGTAAATGTTCCCAGGAACCCTACCTCTATACCTATGTGTGCGGAAGGGGTGTGGGGGGAGGGGGCAGCATTGATTCCTATTTTGGAAATTGCTCAAAGATCAAAAAATATTGGGATATATTTTTACTCACCTACAGAATGTGTTTCCACACACAGCTAAACCAAATCACAAAATAACGCTCCTACTGGATAAGAATCAATGATCTCTAGAGAGAAAACGCCTAGTCAGACATCTCTTAAAAAACCACTGATGTCTGATTGCCAAAATAACGGAAAATCAAATTACATCCCCAAGTGGAATTCCTAATTAGAATAAAGAGTCCAAAGTTATTGGAATACCCTCATGCTTGTTGCAAGACCCATGTATCTCTTAAGGTTTAAAAATTGTTAGATATATACTACAGTATAAAATAACAAACAGCACAACTCACAACATAGAGGTTATATATATTTAGTGCCACCCTTGGGTGACAGGCAAGGATGTAAAGGGCTGACTCAACCTATCTAGTGAAACCGGGCATTTCAGTGACCACACATCATGGGCAGATGCAAACGAGGCAGTCACAACATAATATTTATAATAAGAAATAAATTAGTTAATGGCAATAATTAGCCGTAGCAAACAAAATGAATAACGATGTGTAACGACAGTACAACAAGGTTAAAGTAGTTTATCTGCAACTCGCTTAAACAGTAAAAACAGTAGTCCCCCCCGGGTGTGCAAATCCTGTTACAAAACCCCTATGTTTTTTTTTAACCAAGGTGGGGGGACCTCCTTCTAGAAGCAGAAATCTTTTAGTGCTCCCAAGCTCCAAACAGGTAAGAAGCAGGGTCATTTCAACAGGCCACTTCCTTCCCTGTGCATAAATAGAAATGTGCACACTGGGCAGCAACTGTCGAAGTTGCTGTGAACATCCAGTCGCTTAGCAGATCCACAGTCCACTAGGTGTCACACACCAGATAAGTAAATGTCACAGCAGTTCCTCTGGCATGGGGTGACTTACAGTTTTTTAGTGTGCAAAATGGTGGACCGTCAAAATCAAAGGAGGAGGGTTTGGAGGCAAACCTTGTCCTGGACTCTGTCACAAAACACAGATGGAACAATCACTTCGTAAACTGGATGGTCACGTCTCTTACTGTTACGGAGATCCCGCTTCCTCCATAACTTGCTGCTCCACCCCCTGGCTTTCAGTCTCTCCTTGGCTCCCTCCTGGGCCCAGCCGCTCTACTGTTCACCCACCTCTTTCCCCCAGGCCTACCGTGTACAGCACACTTTAGTTCTTTTGCAACAAGTGTCCTATGCCTATTGTCTTTGATAGCACTGACAGGTTCAGGACCTGCAGATTGTTAAACACTCCCCTACACCACACCCCCCCTCCCTATAAATGGTGCACTCTCGGTACAGGGACGGTCATAATGGACAATTTTTTTTTTGGTCCCATTAGACTGGTGCAACACATAAACATCACTTTAAATAACATTTTCAGTTAGAACAGTAGTTTTCCAAGCACAGCTCGTAACACTTGGTGGCCCTTTCAACTGATCTGGGTGTCACTATTGCCCACAAGGACACAGGGAACATGGGTGATGTTACTACTACTAGTCCTGCGTACTGTGGTACACAGTCCTCATTGCAGCTTGCTCATAGCCCCCCCCCTGGAATCATAGGTTAGTCTTTGGGGGGTTTTTTAACCCGTACTAGGGGTTCTGGAGTTGCAATTCAGTAGTCTTCTGCGGCAGTCTCTATCAATCTCATAAAAAACTTTATAGGTAGGGCTTTTTTTTCTGGTTCTGGTTGGGACCGTAGTTCCTCTACAGCTGCTGGTTCCTCAGAATGGTCAGCTCAGGTGCTGAGGATATTCTCTTCCTGATCTACAACAGGGGCTGTAGGGTCAAGATAATAAATTCTGCATTGACATGGCTAGTAGATTCGAAACTCAGAACCGGGGGCTATTTTTTACTTCATTGGCAAGCAAAAATCCAAGTCCCATTCTTACGTCACTTACGTTCGTTCCTGAGGGATTGACCATCAGGAAATTATATGCTGATACATCTTTGTATCTGACCTTGCTGTCCGTCTAGACTGTCTAACGGGTTTTCATGGGCCTGCCTAGTGATCTGACGGGCCTCCTTAACTGGATCCCCTATGGAACAATGGTTGCTATGTCCAAGTCCTTGACATGCCACTGGTTTCCGTTTGGATGGATTTGGTAATCCGGCAGTTTGGTAACTGGGTGGGCGGACACAATTAGAGCTGGGACCCCCGGGATCAGGCCAATTGTGCTGCCCTGGATACCTAGATTCCGCAATAACTACTCGGTCACCGGTTTAGGTCTTGCGACTTGAAAGTTCCTGCATATTGGTCTCCTATTTTGGTCTTTGACGCTTCCTTGCGCACTTGAGCTTGTCATCTATGCTTTTTTGGGAAGATTCTGCTCAGACAGTCAACATAACCCTTGCTGGGGGATAACAGCGGGTGTCATCGGCAGTAACACCAAAAACAGCATCCACTGTAGCCTAGCCTCTCTAACGAACATCCAAAAATATGGTGTGAACAACACCCGAGTTGATTCATTTCTGGTGCTATATAGGCACGGATTACTGCGGCTAGGTACCTGCTCCCAAGCGCACCTCTTTCCTTTGCAAGTGTACCCCACATATTCAGCAAAGTTCTATTGAACCGTGTCTGCATGAGCATCACCTTGTGTGGTGTTAGGTGTGGTTCTGGACTTCTGACACACCAATAGGGCTAACACGTTCTTATATGAGCCTGCTTCCAAAATCCCGCCCTGGCTCCGTGAATGATCCTCTTTGGCAGGCCCATAATGGACAAAGAACTGTTTTCCATTCAGACTTTTGCAACAGTAATGGCCTTTGAGCTTTTGTTGTATAGTCCTGGGCATATCTGTACAAAAAGTGGGTTAGTGCACCAAGAACATTCTTAATGTATTGCCTCCATCTGGTTCAATTGACAGGAAATCAATGCAGACAAAGGTTCCATGGGTCCAGAACTCCTCAAGGACCCATCGGGTGCAGCTATGGAAGGTAGTGTCTTGCGCTGTAGACACCATGAACAACGTTTTACAGTAATTCTTCCACACATTCGGTGAGTTGGGCCAATAAAAGCTCTCTCTAAGGCTGAAAGTTTCTCACACCTAAAGACCATGTTAATCAGAAGTTGTCTGTCACAGCAATCTTGGTGTTTTCAAGGCAGCATTCCATTGCCATTCTCTATTCCGTGGTGATAGGTGGCATCTTCGGTATACCAGGCCCCTCCAAGTGCAGCGCTCCCACTCCCGACACCAGAATTCCTGGCCTCTACATGTAAATTATTCTTAGAAGTTCTGGTTCTGTTTTCGCCGTGCCTCCTAATGCCAGATGAACATAAGGATCTGTCCTCTGCTCCCTCTGTGATCCTCTGCTGAGGGAGGGCAAGCAGCTGCATCACTTGTCACTACAGTTACAGATATACTTGGCATACATCTGCAGCAATCCCAACCAATTCCCCCTCTTCCAGAGTGGATTGTAAACATAGGATTCCTCGACACAGTGCTCTCACACCTGGGCAGGAATTATCAACCCAACTGATCTTCAGGGTTGCCTGCTGTCATGTGGCCGTCTTAGATAGCCATCAGCCATTCACATTATTTCTGCCAGGCGTGGTACTTAAGGCTGAGTGTAGTTGCTAGAGCAGCCACCAACGGATTGACCTGAGCGTTCTAGTTTGCATGAGGTGTTGTATAATGTGAGTGGATGTTTGTCCGTATGAACTTCAAAACTCAGCTCCGTACAAGTTAATCGTGCAGCTTATCAACAACCACAGCCCATTGAGGGCAAGAACTCTGCTTAGTGAGCTGGGGTTATTACTCCTCTGTGTTGCGATAAATTCCGACTAATGTATGACACTGGCCTCACTCTCTGTCACTGTCCTGATATAACTGCTCCAAGGCATCTGCCTGCTGGCATCTATGGTTGCAGAACACGGATAAGGCTGGTGGGGTCAGCGTATGCAAACGTATCCAGGAGCTGACGGTATGCCAGGAGCATAGTGTAAAAATATTTGAGCGACGGAAGGCTTTCCTCAACACTTAGTTGTCCATCGCCTTCATGGAATTCTTTGGCCCAACTGTTTGGCCCACAGCCAATTTTTCTTTTAACTACTGTTGACTGAACTTCCTCCTACACAGTCATCTGCAAGAGTTGGGTCAGATGCCCTGCAATTTTAGCGAATCCCTCACAAATCTTATGTATAACCACAGACCCCCGGAATGGACCGATTCAGCTCTGTGATGGTGCGAGGTTTAAGGCCAAGAACTAACTGCTTGGGTCAGGGAAATACCCCTTTCTGCTGCACAACATGCGCCCAGAGGTGATGATGGCAAACAAAACTGGCATTTTTTCAGGGGGAAACTCAAACCCCTCTTATATCCAGCCTATTTCAGTACCTTAGTAGTCGTTCTTCGTGCTCCTCCATGGTCTTCCCAAACCAAAATGTCACGAGGTACACAGAACTTCTAAGCAGGTGATGTCTCCTACTGTTTTTCATGGAGTCTCTGAAATGTGGCTGGGGCTCCATGAGGCCCGGGAGCATCCTGGTCCATTCCATGAACACCCAATGGCAAATAATAAACGGGGGGCGTCTTCCTCCTGGTCTCAGGGTGTCATGGGAATTTGGTGGTAACCCACTCTTTAGATCCAGCACACTGAACCACCAGCTACAGTGCGAGGAATCTTCTTACCCCAGGGGCTGTGTCTTGATTGGGACAGTGCTTTGGTTAGAGTTCTGGTAATCAACACACATACGCATGGTCCCATTTTTCTTGCATATACTACAATTGAAGGCTAGGGACTCCGATACTCCTGCAGCACCCTGAAGCCTTCATTTCCTCCAGCAAGACTTCCGTCAGATCCTCATCACCCGTGGTGCTAGCCAGCGTGGATCTCTCTCTGAAAGGCTTTGTCTTCTGCTCACCCAATCCGGTGCTGGGGTGCTAGTGCACAGCCAACACTCCAAATCATTTGTGTGAGACAGTTCTCCTTTTCTCTAAGTGCATTCTTATTCAGGCCTCCTTCTGCTGAAATTGGGGAGTTTTCAGGAAATCCATGGCTCTATGGTTTCTTTCCGTTCTGTTTGACTTGCATCCACACTGGGAAGAGCATAACATAACTTCTTGCCCATCACGGTTGAGGGGGGGTATCACTGCAGGCTCCCTGGTGACATATTACAGCCCACCTTACCAAGCTCTTGCCTCTTGAGGGTGTTGCACTGGTATGATATACCTGGGGGAAGATTTAGCTCTTATCACTTTCCACCATCACATGGGATCCTGGGTTCTCACAACACAGCGTAAACTGGCCCGCATACAGATTGTCTTGCAGGGGGCAATCACTACCTCACGGTTGTTCTGCAGGCCGAACCTCCCCATGAGCTCAGCGGAATTGCTGCTTCCTGCACCAGAGACAGAGACTTCAAAGTTGTTTGCAACAATGGATGGACTGCGAGTTCTCCTGCCCAGTATTCGGGATGACTGAGCATCCTCTTTATCAGGCTTGTGTTGATTCCTACGACCAAGGCATTCTCCCAGGCACCTGCAGGTCTTTGCACAGCACTGCTAGCGTTGTCAAAAGTTTCAGTGGTACCCGCACACTAGGGCAAACTCACCTTTAAATGCAGGTAGCCTTTCAATGGCAATTTTTATCTCCAAACCCCAGATCTCCAGCTGATCACCAATGCTTAAGTGGAAGGTGCGTCAAATACTTTCTGTAAAATCTCATAAAGCAGGGTTACCTGGGCACCTGTATCAAGCAAGGCTTCTGCATAGACTCCCCTATCTGGACTGGGACAATAGGTGAGGGCCCACTAGTCCTTTGGTATTTTAGATAGAGACCCTTCAGTTGATCAGTTTGACTGAGTCGTCGGCATTTGGCAGATGAGGTTTGAACCTGCGTTGTTTAGAACTGGACAAAATTCTTCTGTGGAATTTGTTTAGAGCTACCTTTCTTGGGCTCCCAGTTTGCTCTCTCACTGGGGCCCTCTAAAGTTTCCCGGGGCCTCTCTGTTTATTCTCCTCAGTTAGCAGTGGGATGGGGAAATCTCGCTTATATGTCCTTACCTCCGACGCGATAACAAATAGTAAACCCTGGCCTGACTTACTTGGAGCTTCCGATACGCATTCATAAGTGGATATCTGAGCAGGCTGGAAGCCATCCCCTCACAGACTGAGTTGATAGTTTGCAGCCAGATGGGTCATCATCCCATCATCTGAGACATTTGGTCTGCACTCGAGCTGTTTCTGGGGCATTTGCTCCTTCAGCTGGGATAATCCCAAGCTTGTGTCTTTGGCACTGACCAAACTACGCCAGATGACAGCCCTGACACAGTGCCAGACATTGCACCTTTGGCCTCAAGCATGGTTTCCTCCTTTACAATCCGTTATTAGTTACACGGATGGTAGAGATGTCCCTCCTGGAAGTGTTTTTAGCTGGATCCAGTAGGATCAGAAGGTAGGGACCCCGTAAGGCTGCTTCATCTGGCCTGGTCTAAGCTGTTGGTTCCATTTCATTTTTGCACGATCAAATACAGCATTTTGTTCAAGCAGCGAATATATTTGAGAGTTGCTCCCCCTCCTTGGTAAAGGTGTCAAACTGATAGAGCAAGTCTGAGGCCTTCTCGTTCTGCCAAACTCATCTTGCAGCATGTGAAGATAGTCAAATGCAGTACAGGCCTTCTGGCTAAACTTCATGTTCCGGAAAGCTTCTGTGCACTTCCGCAAAGACACTCTGTGATGAGCTGTTTCTTTTGAGCTTCAGAGACGTCCCATTCTTCCATTGCTTGCATAGCTTGCTCCATCCAGACTTCATACTCTCTTCTCCAGGTGATACAGGTTGCATCCCAGAGAACATTCTTAGCTTCTGTACCCTGCACCCGATATCCAGTGCGGTTTTGATTACATTTGGTATGAAAGTTTCAAAGCAGTGACAAAAGTGGCCGCACCTCGCACCCCTCAGGTGAAATTGTTTCCTTAGTAGTTAATTGGTGGGGTCTTCTTTCTGCTGGTACAATGAAAGCCACATCTCCTTCGTTACCTAAACTCTGTCGTGCTTGGCAAAATCCAGACAGGACATGGGCAGTCCCATTGTAGCAGCACCTGGAGAGCCTTGTCTCGGCTTCCTCTTTGATGGACAATAATTGCGATATTTGCGGGGCTAATCGGTTCCATCGGGCGGTATACCTGTCCCACAGGAATTCGCAACTGGCAATAACAGAGCAGTGCAGTGGCGAGGGTCCACACCCACTGTTCGGCACCACTCTGTGACTGCTGTGGCTCATCTTGATTTGTATAAGGAATGGGTATAGAAACCATTGTGGGTGGAGCTAGAATCCCAGACGAGCCCCCACATTTAGTGCACCCTTGGGTGACAGCAGGATGAAAGGGTCTGCTCCAACACTAATCTAGTGACACACCGGGCATTTCAGTGACACACAATCATGGGCAGTGCAACAGGCACAACATAATATTATTTAAATAGATGAAATAAAGTTAGTTATGCATTAATAGCGTACAAACAAAATAATAACTGATGCAACCGACAGTACAACAAGGTAAAGTAGTTCTAGCAACTTAAACAGTAGTTCCCTGGGTGTGCACACCTTTACTCCTATGATTTACCAAGGTGGGGGGTCCCCTCTTCTAGAGCAGAAATTAGTGCTCCAAGCTCCAAACAGGTAAGAAGGCAGGGTCTTTTCAACAGGCCATTTCCTTCCCGCTCTGCATATAGAATGGTGACTATGGGCAAGCACTGTCTGAGTGCTGTGGAAACATCCAGCGCTTAGCAGATCCACAGTCCATATGGGTGTCACACACACAGATAAGTAAATGTCACAGCAGTTCAATCTGGCATGGGGTGACTTACAGTTTTAGTGGCCAAAATGGTGGACCAGTAAATCCAAAGGAGGATGGTTTGGAGGCAAAACTTTTGTCCTGGCTCTGTCACAAAAACCACGGGGGAACAATCACTTATAAACTGGATGGTCACTGTCTCTTACTTTACAGGAGACCCCTCTCTCCATTAACTGCTGCTCCACCCCTGTTAACTTCTCCAGTCTCCTTGGCTTCCTCTGGGCCAGCCCCTCCTCCTGTTCACCCTCTTTCCCCACAGTCCACAGGCACAGACACTTTAGTTCTTTTGCAACAGTGTCCTATGCCTATGTCTTAGCTAGGACAGGTTCAGCACCTGCAGATGTTACATATAATTTCTGAAATAATTTTTTAGATTTCCCCCCCCCTCTGTTATACTATTATAATGTGTTAAATGCCTTACATTCTTTAGCATACAATACCCCCAGGAAATATAAGAAGCAAATAACATGTTAATGCAAAATCTCTAAAAACAGAGACTTGGACCCAAAATAACAACTAACAATGATAAAGTCTCGGTAACAACCACATTGAAGACCATTGGCAACACCATAATCCTCATTATTGTTATAACCATGGTTCTTGTTTTTTTTTATCTTATGATTAAAAATAAATAAACATACAATAAAAAAAAAGTATGCTGCTCAGTGGTTGTAGTTGTGTGTACCTGGGTCAGGTAGGGGGTTGAAAAAACCCATAAACTAACTTTTATTGAGGATAGTATCAAAATTTATTTTTTAAACTTATTTACCCTTTAAAATATGACACAGAAATGAAGGGGTAGGTAAGTAGGTGTAGGCCTTGTGAGGTTGGGGAACTTAATTGAGGATATATCAAAATTAGTTGACTTTATTAACCCTTAAGTATGGCTGCCACAGGAAAGGAAGGGTAAGTTAGTAGGTTGTGTACCCGTGTGTGAGGTTGGTGGTATGTGTTTTGCATGTATGACCATATAGCTAACTTTTATTGATGTGATCAATGGCTTCCATAGGAATGGAAAGGTAGGTCAGTAGGTGGGTGTACCTGTGTCTGTGTGGGGGTTGGGGGTAATCTTTGTTTGTCCTTATGACCATGAAAACTGTTTTGAAATATCCACATTTGAGGATTGTTCCCATTATAGTCCTTATGGGAAAAAATTTCCAAAAATTCTCCAGAAGACACAGTAGTAACGCTTTGCGGATTCCTTAGCTAGGTAAAGCACACTTCTCCTATATGCATACAGGAATTTCATGTCTCTAGTAAAAACTGTGGAGGAGATACAGTCCAAAACAGCGGAAGATAAAAAAGAAGAAGAAATAGAAAGAACAGGTATTTGGCTCTTCATGCCAAATTAAACAATAATAATAATAATAATACCTATATCAAGTATGTAGTTTTGTTTGTTGCAAAACAATTGATTCATTCAATAGAAAAATAAGCTACTTTACATCTGTGTCTGTGATCTTTCTTTGGGGAAAATAGTGTTTTATAATTCGGTAGAAGTTAGAATCCTTTTCAGCAATCTAGTTAAGTGTGCTTACTACACTAATTACAAGGGTGCTACATATATGCCAACAAATTGAGTTTCCTTTAAATCTAATATGTGTTTTTTCTTGCTTCCAAAAGTACAAATTGGATAAGTAGAACATGGGCTGTATTACTGGCCACAAATGGAAGACAAAGCAAGATTTGGGGACCTGGAAAATGGTCTGGAGAAACAGGTACAATGCCCAAAATCATAAGAAAAAAAAAACACCATCCAGTACTGGAAACTTCATGTGCTTCCTGGGTTTGGGTCCATCTCTTCTCTTCCTAGGTGGAAATAAGGAGCTCCTTCTGAATGGAAAATAAATACATTCTAGGAAATTGTGTTCCAGAGTCTGAACTGAGCTAGACTGGCAAAATGAACTGGAGGTACAGTATAGGGCAAACCTGGGCAAACTATACGGAGTGAAACCTAGTTAGTAGAGGGCGTGTTTTGAGCCAGTAGTGTGCCCTTTAAGACTCTAAATCAACAAACCTAAAATTAGATTATACTTTTCCTATAAAAAGAAAATAGGAGTTGTATGGGAAGCAAATTGCTGCCTAATTTAAAAAGTTCAAGAAAACGTCCTTTAATTGTCCTCTAATGAACAGCATCTATTAGCCCACAGCTATCAGAGTGAACGATATGTCCGTTTATTCATACAACAATTTGCCTCCAATGACTTGCCACTCATCATCGCCAAATATAGCAAATTCATTTTTTTTTTACTAAAATTTCCACTCAGCACGCAGCCAATGGGAAGATTTACTTTCCTGACATTTAGCTCAAGCTGATAATGGAATTATTAATAAACACATTTAATCTTTTAGAAGGTTTGAAACTGGTGGTATGACAACTGAGAGTAGCAATAAATCAGCCGTTCTGTAACGTAGATTCCATATTTGGGGGAGAAATATAAAGAGATTTTCCTCCAAGGCTTTTGTTAATAATTTAAATGGCTGATTGGCAGCAAATAATCTATAATGAGGCTATAAAATGATTATTAATAAAAGATACCAAATTTATTAAACGTGTGTCATATTGCACAGATTAGCTTCCAATTATAAAATATTGTAGGTTACGTTCTTAGATAATTTGTTATGAAAACCTAGATGATCATCCATGGGTCCTGAAAGAGACTGACATATTATGTTCTGTACCTCGCTCTCTGTACTACCTCGCTCTCTGTACCTCACTCTCTGTACTACCTTGCTCTCTGTACCTCGCTCTCTGTAACTCGCTTCTGTACTCCTGCTCTCTATACTCACTCTCTGTACTACCTCGCTCTCTGTACCTCGCTCTCTGTTACTACCTCGCTCTCTATACCTCACTCTCGTACTAACCTCGCTCTCTGTACCTCGCTCTCTGTACTACTCACTCTCTGTACTACCTCGCTCTCTGTACCTCGCTCTCTGTACTACCTCGCCTCTTATACCTCACTCTCTGTACTACCTCGCTCTCTGTACCTACTCTCTGTACTACCTCGCTCTCTGTACCTCACTCTCTGTACTACTCGCTCTCTGTACCTCACTCTCGTACTACCTTGCTTCTGTACCTCGCTCTCTGTACTACCAAAGTAGAAAAGGATCCTGCACACTCCCAATGTAGCATTCACAATATTCAGTGCTGGGGTGCCACAGCGTAGCGGCAAACTCACATACAAGGAAAGAGAATGCTGTGCCACACCAGTCTTATTAGCAATAGTGTTTATTACCATGTAACGTTTTGGTGCTGTTACTCGCACCTTCATCAGACACATACAAAGTTAAAATGATCAATCCAACCAGACACTGTTGCCATCTAGTGGCTGTAATCAATAAAATGAACAAACAGTTAATCAATTAACAAACAATCAATTATGATACACAGTGAAACATACAGCCTACCCACCTTCTGATAATGATACATTTCAAAAATTAAACCTAATAGGACCACATGGCCCTTATTTTGGAAGAAAGAAAACAGGAAAGACCCAAATAACATTTAGCCCCTTGGGCTGTACAGCATCGAACGCTCTCTGTAATACCTGGCTCTCTATACCTTGCTCTCTGTACTACCTCGCTCTCTGTACCTCACTCTCTGTACTACCTGCTCTCTGTACCTCACGCTCTGTACTACCTCGCTCTCGTACCTCACTCTCGTACTACCCGCTCTCTGTACACCTGGCTCTCTATACCTTGCTCTCTGTACTACTCGCTCTCTGTACCTCACGCTCGTACTACCTCTCTCTGTACCTCACTCTCTGTACTACCTCGCCTCTGACCTACTCTGTACTACCTCGCTCTCTGTACACCTTGCTCTCTGACCTCACTCTGGACTACCTCCTCCTGTACCTCACTCTGTACTACCTCGCTCTCTGTTACCTCACTCTCTGTACTACCTCGCTCTCGGACCTCACTCTGTACTACTGCTCTCTGTACCTCACTCTCTGTATACCTCGCTTCAGTACCTCACTCTGTACATAACTCGCTCTCGTACCTCATCTCTGTACTACCTCGCTCTCTCAGTACCTCACTCTGTACTACCTCGCTCTGTACCTCACTTGATACCCGCTCTCAGTACTCACTCTGTACTACCTCGCTCTCTTACCTCACGCTCTGTACTACCTCGCTCTCTGGGCCTATTTATAAAAGATCGGTACCGTTATCGTAAATACCGATCGTTATCGTAAAATTTACTGATAACGACGGTTTTTACCGATATCGTTAAATACCAGTCGTTATGGTAAATACCGGTTGTTATCGGTAAATAACGGTCGATATCGGTAAAAAAACGGGTCGTATTTTACGATAACGATCTGTATTTACGATAACGATACCGATCTTTTATAAAGGGCCCTCTGTACTGGCTCTCTGTACCTGGCTCTCTGTACCTGGCTCTCCATACTAACGGCTCTCTTACTACCTCGCTCACTGTACCTCGCTCTCGATCTCGCTCTCTTACCTCGCTCTCTGTACTACCTCGCTCACTGTACCTCACTCTCTGTACCTCGCTCTCTGTATACATCGCTCTCGTACTACCTGCTCTCTGTACCTCGCTCTTGTACCTCGCTCTCTGTACTACCTCGCTCTCTGTACTACCTCGCTCTCTGTACCTCGCTCTCTGTACCTCGCTCTCTGTACTACCTCGCTCTCTGTGCTTCCCTCTCTGATTACCTTGCTCTCTGTACCTCACCTTCTGTACCTCACTCTCTGAACTACCTTGCTCTCTGTACCTCGCTCTCTGTACTACCTCGCTCTCTGTACCTCGCACTCTGTTATACCTTGCTCTCTGTACCTTGCTCTCTGTACTACCTCACTCTCTGACTACATCGCTCTCTGTACTACCTTGCTCTCTGTACCTCACTCTCTTACTTACCTCGCTCTCTGTATATCGCTGCTCTGTACTACCTCGCTTCTTGTACTACCTCGCTCTCTGTACTACTCGCTCTCTGTACCTCGCTCTCTGTACTACCTCTCTCTGTACATCCTTGCTCTCTATACCTTGCTCTCTGTACTACACTCACTCTCTGTACCTCGCTCTCTGTACTACCGCTCTCTGTACTACCCGCTCTTGTACTACCTTGCTCTCTGTACCTCACTCTCTCTACTACCTCGCTCTTGTACTACCTCCTCTCTGTATACCTCGCTCTCTGTACCTCACTCTCGTCTACCCTCGCTCTCGTACCTCGCTCTCGTACTACCAACTCTCTGTACTATACCTTGCTCTCTATATCTTGCTCTCGTACTACCTGCTCTCTGTACCTGGCTCTCTGTACTACTGGCTTCTGTACTACCTGCTCTCTGTACCTTGGTCTCGTACTACCCGCCCGTGTACAACACGCTCTCTGTACCTCCTTCTCTCTGTACTACCTCGCTCTCTGTACCTGGCTCTCTGTACTACCTGGCTCTCTGTACTAACCTCACTCTCTGTACACTGGCTCTCTGTACTACCTGGCTCTCTGTACTACCTTGCTCTCTGTACCTCGCTCTCTGTATTACCTCGCTCGTGTACAACCATGCTCTCTGTACCTCGTTCTCTCTGTACTACTACGCTCTCTGTACTACCTCACTCTGTACCTCGCTCTCGTACATACCTCGCTCTGTACTACCTCGCTCTCTGTACTACCTTGCTCTCTGTACCTCACTCTCTCTACTACCTCGCTCTCTGTACTACCTCGCTCTCTGTACTACCTCGCTCTCGTACCTAACTCTCTGTACTACCTCGCTCTCTGTACTCGCTCTCTGTACTACCTAACTCTTGTACTACCTGCTCTCTATATCTGCTCTCTGTACTACCTCGCTCTTGTACCTGGCGCTCTGTACTACCTTGCTCTCTGTTATACCTTGCTCTCTGTACCTTGGTCTCTGTACTACCTCGCTCCGTGTACAACCACGCTCTCGTACCTCCTTCTCTCTGTACTACCTCGCTCTCTGTACCTGGCTCTCTGTACTACCGCTCTCTGTACTACCTCGCTCTCTGTACCTGGCTCTCTGTCTACCTGGCTCTCTGTACTACCTTGTCTCTGTACCTCGCTCTCTGTATTACCTCGCTCCGTGTACAACCATGCTCTCTGTACCTCGTTCTCTCTGTTACTACCTCGCTCTCTGTACTACCTCACTCTCTATATCTCGCTCTCTGTACTACCTCGCGTCTCTGTACTACCTCGCTTTGTATACCTCGCTCTCTGTACTACCTCGCCTCTGTACCTCTCTTCTGTTACTACCGCGCTCTCTGTACTACCTCGCTCTCTTTACTACCTCGCTCTCTGTCCGCTCCTGTACTACTTCACTCTCTGTACAACCACGCCTCTGTACCTCGCTTCTCTATGTACTACCTCGCTCTCTGTAAACCTCGCTCTCGATGCTCGCTCTCTGTACTACTCGCTCTCTGTACTACCTAGCTCTCTGTACCTCGTTCTCTCTGTACTACCTCGCCTCTATATCCGCCTTCTGTACTACCTCGCCTCTGCTACTACACGCTCTCTGTACCTCGTTCTCTCTGTACTACCTCGCTCTCTGTATACCTCGCTCTCATATCTCGCCTCTCTGTACTACCTCGCTCTCTGTACTACTCGCCTCTGTTTACCTCTCTCTCTGTACTACCTCGCTCTCTATATTCGCTCTCTGTACTACCTCTCTCTCTTTACTACATCGCTCTCTGTACCTCGTTCTCTCTGTACTACCTCGCTCTCTGTACTACCTCGCTCTCTATATCTCGCTCTCTGTACTACCTGCTCTCTGTACTACCTCGCTCTCTGTACCTCTCTCTCTGTACTACCTCGCTCTCTGTACAACCATGCTCTCTGTACCTCGTTCTCTCTGTACTACCTTGCTCTCTGTACTACCTTGCTCTCTGTACCTCGTTCTCTCTGTACTACCTCACTCTCTGTACTACCTCGTCTCTATATCTCGCTCTTGTATACCTCGCTCTCGTACTCGCTCTCTGTACTACCTCACTTCTGATCCTCTCTCTCTGTACTACCTCGCTCTCTGTACCTCGCTCTCTGTACTACCTCGCACTCTGTACCTTGCTCTCTGTACTACCTCGCTTTCTGTACCTCGCTCTCTGTACTACCTCGCTCTCTGTACTACCTCCCTCTCTGTACTACCTCGCTCTCTGTACCTCGTTCTCTCTGTACTACCTCACTCTCTGTACTACCTCGCTCTCTATATCTCGCTCTCTGTACTACCTCGCTCTCTGTACCTCGCTCTCTGTACTACCTTCACTCTCTGTACCTCTCTCTCTGTACTACCTCGCCTCTGTACCTGCTCTCTGTACTACCTCACACTCTGTACCTTGCTCTCTGTACTACCTCGATTTGACCTCGCTCTCTGTAATACCTCGCTCTCTGTACTACCTCGCTCTCTGTACCTCGTTCTCTCTGTACCTCGCTTGTACTACCTCGCTCTCTTATCTCGCTCTTGTACTTACTACCTCGCTCTCTGTACCTCTCTCTCTGTACTACCTCGCTCTCTGTACAACCATGCTCTCTGTACCTCGTTCTCTCTGTACTACCTTGCTCTCTGTACTACCTTGCTCTCTGTACCTCGTTCTCTCTGTACTACCTCACTCTCTGTACTAC
>JAACNH010004538.1:0-23673 GCA_019447015.1 Hymenochirus boettgeri | reverse complement strand
CTCAGTGTATGGGACCATTACTGTCTTTTCTCACAGTTTGAGACCTTTACTGTCGGTTCTCACTGTATTGTACCTTAACTGTCTGTTATCACTGTATGGAACCTTTATTGTTTGTTTTCCATGTATGGGACTTTTACTGTCTGTTTAGCCCCGAGCACAAAAAAAAATGAATCAACGGTTTCCTATTGCTGAAATTTTTTTCCTGGAAATGCAGGGTTTCAAACTATTAAGGGACCATGCCGTTTTCCAGCAGATCTTTTGCTACAAGTGGATCAGCCATTTACATGCTTTATACACAAAATGGTTACCCCCTCATAACCTAATACAATTTTTTAAATCAAACTATATACATCGTTATTGTTGAAGAAACGCAAATTTATAGCTTTACATGAAGCAAATTTTCAAGCGAGGGATCACAGCCTTTTGTCAAACCAAACATTTTTAAAGGAGAGAGTTAACATGGAGATAAGGCCGCCCCCAAATTGTGCACCCAACATTTACGCCCAAGTGTTACCATTTTAGCTGTCTGGTGGGGTTATGGAAATGCAGTCAAGTCGAGAGGCCTTATACAGAAAGCAAAACCGCCAACATTTAAAGTACTTTTACCAACCCCCTTATTCAGCCCATTGAAATCCACCACTACACTATCTTTGATCTCATTCAGATATTGACTCCCTTAGTGACATCCGGAAGATGTTGGGTCCGATCCATCCGGCCGCAAAAGCACCAAATTTTGCGAGCCTCCGTCACATCCCACTCATACTTTGCTTCCGGCCCAGTTAGCGGGCAACGGTCTTAAGCTCCCTGGCGACAGACACACTCACCTGATTATCAATGTCCTTCAGCAGACCATCGAAAAGGACGAGCTTTCAGGTAAAGACGGTTGTGCTTGTTTGGAGATTTTGATAGCAAATTGATTGGACTCTTCACTCCAGTTTACGATAATATACAACTGATCAGATTTCGAAACATTAAGTTTCCATAAAATAGCTGGGACGTTTCTACAGTTTCAATAAAATGCATAGTGAGAATACAACTTCACATATTGAGAATAAACCATAGTTTCATAGCGTATTTGTTTTTTTTTTAAAATGAACACATTTAATCAAATCTTTAGCACCACTCCACCAACTATAGGCAAGGCCTGACATTATTAGAATTGCTTAGGCAGACTACTGCCGTTTGCTTGTAAAATACAGTAGTTCGGATGATACAGGCTTTCAAATAAACTTAAAGTTGCAAACCACTCCAGTTCAGCCTAAGCAAGCACATGTAAACTCCTGAACATGACGTGGCCCGAAACACAAAACTTAACACCTGAACTGTCAGGTTTAAAAGTCTCATTTCAATCCAATCTCAACTCTTTGGCTGCAGCAGTAGCTGCTACTGAAAGTATTTTTAAAGTCTTGTATGGCAGTTTTTTTTTTCTAGGATTCACAGTATTCTTTTTAAGGGCATGAATTTTAAACTTGAAATTAGAACCTAATAGTCCTACCTTGATTGTATACAGGCAATTATCCTCTTCCAGATCTTTCAAACAGATTTTCCAAGTGGCAAGCTCACCAGCTCCTGCATGATGGTTTCACCAACTCCTCAATTATACAAGTAAAAAACAGAAAAAAAAACAAAAAAACTCTCCTGCATTCAATATACAATAAATTGCAGCTATTTACACTGCTTAAGAAGGCACTTCAACTCAATACAGGGGATTGGCTGCAGTTACAACAGCTGGATTTAAAGTTTAACTTTAAGATAAGAACTTTGAAATGGAACATTTATGCACCTGACATGTTCCCTGCAAGGAGATTTAAATTGTGAGTTACTTGTTCATTATTCCATGAAGTCATGTACAATATCTGTCAAGGAAATCAACATCCATACTCACTTGGAAACCATTGGATCAACTTAGCAAACTTTAAGACCCTCAACCAGTTGGGAAATATCAGCAGATTCTTTGCTCCACAGCAAACACGACAACATGGCTAAACACAAACTTCATAACACGCAGGTTGTGGGAATGCTCAATGTAAGTGCTGGTTCCAGTCTTAACCATGACCTGATCTAACTCCAACAAGGCCAACAATGTTACCACAAAAAAGGAACATCTCAATTGGTTTCCACATATCATCCCATAATCATAAGGTCCTAGACAGAAAACATCCTTCTAAAGCTAAAACACTACCTAATAAGCATGCATCCTTGTACAATCAATATGGGCATATATTTAGAAGACCAATTCAGACTGTCATGCATAAATGGCTTTGATCCAACATGGCACAAAAGTAAATACAATTTTCCTGGCAAGTGCGTCTAGCTTGATCTAGCCACCAAGTTGCCCAAAAAAAAAACCCACTTTGGTATAATTCTCAACAAATTTGCACTGCTTTAAATATCCAGTGTGCATATGAAAATAGTATTGTTATGGCAATTCAAAGACATTATCTCCCTCCCTCCCATTAGTAGTAACCCATTGCCTCACACCATAAACAGCAATCCTCACACTGGTAATCCTAAAAGCTGACTTGCAACATCTTTTCCTGCATTCATCTTTCGCATGTTCTGCGATGCAACCAATGGCTATATCACTTGGTGGGAGGAACGACCAGAGTGCAGAGGAAAATAGTATTCAGCTGTTAAGCTACCAGGTGCCGGACTTGGCATGTAGGTCCTCTTCCCCCTGGGTACTTTGCAGGCTATGAATGGAAAAGTTGAATATAACTGCTCGTATAAACATAGAAGGATAAGGATTTTTTAATTATCTGTCACTTAAAAAAATTCTCTATGTATAAATCTAAATAAACCCTTCTTCGCCCCAATTCTCTTTCACTTAAATTAATTTTTAATTTTAACCAGTGAGGGTTAGAACCAGCCGCTGCAACGTACAAAATGCCATTGTGGTCGCAAAAGATGCCTTGCATTCTTAAAATCTATTAAGTGCAGGCTGATTTTTTTTTTGGAAAATTTAGTACCAACTCTTTTGATTACCTTTGAATAGGCCTAAGCATAGGTCTTCTTTCTTTCCTGGGGTAAAGTTTGGTTTTTTCCCATAATTTCTAAATTTCAGGCCTGTGAGACCACAACTGAGAGAGATCTACAAAGGCATAG
Source organism: Hymenochirus boettgeri (assembly GCA_019447015.1). Classification (NCBI taxonomy): domain Eukaryota; kingdom Metazoa; phylum Chordata; class Amphibia; order Anura; family Pipidae; genus Hymenochirus; species Hymenochirus boettgeri. Next base: position 20,568 of record JAACNH010004538.1, on the reverse strand, counting down.
ATCTACCTTTGTCATTTGTTGGCACCGATTTTGATATGGTCCATGCTAAGCGGACCTTTGGTCACCGTTCTTGATTCCTGTTTGGAAGGGGTGGGAAGAAAGTGTACTATTAGGAACCATTAGCCATATAGATAATTTTAAAAACAAGTTCTATTTGAAAAAATATCTAACCCATGCAGCTTCATCTCAAGGGGGTTCCTTCATACAACAACTCCCACGGTACTTTTTTGAGCCGTCACTGGAGAGGGTGAATGGATAGTGTATCATCTGCAGAAGACATCTCCTGCTGGAAGCCAGCGCTCATAACGCCCTATTAAATTGTGTCACAGGTTTTTATCTACAATAATATAGTTACTGTGGCAATTTCAATTGTTTAAGTTACCAGGAAGTGCATAGTGCTATTAGTTACTTATGATTTAAAGGCATCTTCAACGACGGGGAACTTTGGTAATAGTAGTAAAACACTGCTCCCGTACCTCACCTCACGTTCAATAAACCTAGATGCCCTTTAAGGTATTTTCATAGAGAATAAAAATATATTCATTTGTATCTGTATATGGCAAAGCTGGTCATAGACGAGTCATTTTCACTTTCCTCATCAATAAGACCCCTTAATCACTAGCTAGGGCAGGTTTAAGATTGTAAATAGTAATTTATGGTGAGCTACAGTGACATGCCCAGAACATGGCTACAATCCCATTTACATTTTTGCTGAATCCTGATCAATATTAGGTTGGTACAGCCATCACTAACCAATCACTTTACAATTTTGATCCAATTTGGCACCTAAGCCAACAGATCCATACTGGAGCCGAAGAAGAACTTTATTTTTGGGGCTCAAAGAATCTAGACTATGAAATTACCTTAAGCAGGGGTTTCCCTTCCTGTCTTTTGTCTCCTGATCCCTAGTTGGATATCAGTTTCTTGCTATAATTTTGCAGTTTCATCTTGTCTTAAAGTTTCTGATTGAATCAAAAACCTGAAAGTATAATATGGCCAGGTTGCAATAAAAAGCAGAAAACTGAAACATTTACGATCAACAGATTAAAGATCAGACAATTTTGTTCATCTTTGTTCTGTCAGGTTCCAAGGAAGTTATTAGTCCATCATGTTTCTGACATTGAAGGGATTTATGCACAAAACATCCCACATATCTTTATCAAACAGGACAGGAACAATATCACCATTCGTTAAGAATCATGCATTGACATGACAAGATGCCTGGATTCTCTTCTCCATAGGAACAGAAGTCATACAAATGAAGCACATACTGGTCTAGAAACATGAAAATGAGCACCTAAACACAACATACGTACTATATTGAAGGCAAACAGCACAGAATTTCGATCGTCTCGGCAAATAACGCCTTATATAGTTCTTTTAAACGGAGGTGCCAAGGTATACAAGTAAAGCAGTCATTGCCATCTAGGCACGGGTTTCTTAAAAAAGGTGTCCTCAATTTTAATAGTGGAAAGTTTAGCAATAAACTTTTGTTCTGTAATAACATCTCAATGCACCATGCAGTGTCATTCATTTTAAGTCAATCCATGCACCACAATTTATATCTTTCATACTTTAGGCAGTTCACAAGCCTAAAGTTTTGAGACCACTGATCTAGGAATTTCTTAATAAATTTCCCCTCTGCAATGGCAAGACTTCTTTACCCAAGAAAAAATCTAATTTTAACAGCACAAAAAAAAATCATAGGAAAAAAGCTGCACTTCAATGGCATAAAAAACAAATTTCGCCTTGAAATTGGATCCAATATAAGTTGGTCAGAAGTTTCTGGCAGTTTTTTCCCACTGCTTGGTTGCAGATTTTCTGAATTTTCCCATTTGAAGGGTCCAAATACCTGGGGAGTAAGGATCCACAACAATACACATAAAAAAAAAAGCACATTTACCAAACCATTTAGTTTTTCTCATGTTAATTGCTCCCCTGTCCCACCTTTCTTCCCTCTCTTGTCTTTCATTTCCTTCATCATATCCTCCGCACTTTTTTTTAGCTCTTTTCAGCTGGAGCCAACTGGCCCTCCCCTGTAGCAGCAAATTTTGCCACATACAACTCTGCAAATTGTTTCATCAACGTACACACAGGCCCACCATGCAACCGAGCCAAAACCACAGTATCCAAGACCTGGTATCAAATCTATAGGAATAAAAAAAAAGTAAGTCTCCTGGAGCTATCTGGCCCTGACTGAATATAAAATTCAAGTCTCATGGCTCTCTACGCTATATAACAGTCCCCTAGATTTTAATCCCCTACAATTGTGCACAGCTGATGCACTGTAGATCAGATGGCATGGTTTTATTTTTTGTCACAAACTACATAGAACTGCAGCTTCAATGCATTAAAATGCTATACCAAAATAAAAACCAACTCACCATATGTTTGCCCATGGGGCCACTTCTCCTTCACCATATAGAGATAATTACGTAACATCTCTAACAACGTGAAAAGCTTTTGATACAAGCTCCTCTGTTCCAACTGTAATTGCCAAGAGAGCACATCCATTTTGTTCATCATACAATACAGGTCAATACGTTCTGCATAGCCTGTGCGAAGCACTGTCTCAGTCCGTCACAACACACACCTGTTTTCTAGCATAAATAGTTTCAAAAAGGAAAATTCAGCAATGGCACAATAAATTAAACAGTGTGAGCCTTTTAAAAGTCTTATAAGACTTAACCACTCTCTGCAGACAAGAAAATACGTTCCTCCCTCCCTGTACACACACGTTAGCAAAAAACAATCCATGCAAACAAGGATCACTTTTTTTTATGAATTTAAGAAGAGCAGCACTAAGGCCAGTAACCGACTCCATATAGAGCAAAAATATCATTGCACACAGCGCAACCTAATCATTGGGTGGAGGTTGGGGGCGACAGTTTAATAAGAATCTCTAATAAAGATTGCAAGTATGGAATGCTTTAACCACTCAAATATTTTCAAAACAGATTCATTGAATTGGTACTGATACTATAAACCACAATCTTGGAAATCCAGGGTGAATAAAAATACATTTTTTTGACAAATCGACTTTTTTTTAAATCTGATTTTAGAACCAAATGCTTTTTGAGGAAATATATTACCATCCAAATGTTATTCCATCATGACATAAGATTTGTTTTTAATTAGTAGAAATAAGGCTGTAGTTTTAATTTTTAGTAATTCCATTAATCCATTTCCAGCCAAAGCTCTTCCAAAGTTTTCTAATATTGGGCCATTTTCCTGCCTACAAGACAGTGTTTACTTTGCAGTTTTTTCAAAACTGAATTTGACTCTTTCATATTAAAGTTTAAACCACAAGATTAGTCTAGTAGAAAAGTTAACATTTAAATCACAGCCTTATCTGACTATGATTAATCATAACCTGCCGTTTTTAAATCTCTGTTTAATAATTACTACCAAACGACAGCAATTTCAAGGCCTAATTAAATCAAACACATTTACTTCCAAAACACAGTCCACTACAACCAAGGCACCATCGGACCAGTAAAGCAGCTGTCACTTCAGAGGAAAAGTCCGACATGGTCCAGGGCGAGTCAATAAGTTATGTAGAACGCGCATCCATTTGTACTTTGTCTTGATAAAGCCACGTCATTTCAGAAAAGCTCGTAGAAACAGAAGATGGCCTCTGGAAAATTTGAAGTATTTAAAAAAAAAAATAAATAAATAAAGTTCAGAGTCATTAAAATATGTGACACTTGAGCGACTGTCCATTTCCTTTAACAACAGGGTCGGATCATTTAAAAAAGAAAGCATATGCTTACATACAATTCTGCTTGCCTTGTTAGTGAAAATATTTGTATTAACAAGTTAACTTGTTGCCTTCAGTTTCCCCACCAACCTAAACTGATGTAAAAGGGGAAGGGCATTTATAACCGAAATCTGGCAGCTATTAGCAGATCGCAAACCAGATGCACGGGGAACTATACACACGGGCCTTAAAAGATAGTATACACTAACGTGTTTGCACTGTGATTTTGGTGCGTTGTCAGGTTTGTAATGCACTATGCGATTCCCACATTGAAACCACGAAATCGCATGACACAATGGAGCAATCTCTACGTAATCGCGGTCTATTGTGCACATTTGGTCCACTTGGCATGTGGCCCCGGCATTAGACTCACCTGTTGTGGAAGTATCATGAGATTGTGATGAATATATAAAATATGAATATTACAGGAACCTTAAAAGTATCTCACGTAATTTATAGGTGATGCATCGCTCTTGTTCATCTTTCCTTTCCAGTGTCTGTAAAAACGAGTTTCAATCACACTCTTAGCAGAGGGCAATATAACCAGTTATTGCACCCAATGAGTCAGTCATGTATGACTTTCCATGGTCCACTGAGCATATACAGACAATCATAACGAATTTTCGCGCCTTCTTTCCCTGATGAACGAATCTGGTCTAACCGTGAAGTTCCCTGTAAAACACCTTACTTTTCGTCACAAAACTGTGTATATTGCAAACCAACTGCTACACAATCATAAATCTTAAAGGGGAATTGGTCCTTTAATTCTTCAAAACGTAAGATATATAAAAACCCTCCTTTCCCTCAACCAATTCCTTCCTACGCAACCCAATTCTCAAAATCGTACACCTTAAAAATAACAATCTCTGGTGATTTGCCAATAATTTTACGAAGTAAGATTCAAATGAAAAGTTATCATTAAAAAGTGCCAAGTTTGCCCCAGCCAATCAATCCTGTATAACCTTGGGAAAGTTAAAACTTTTTAGATTTATTTCTCCCATTACATGAAGTGTTGGGGCAGAATTAAGCACCATTATAATAACATTTATTGAATAACCCTGTTAGACGTTAGGAGAAACTAGTTGTAGGCATCAGGCTACATAGCTCATTCATATCAAGGGGTCCGAATGTCTGGTTTTAAGTCCGGGAAGAAGACAAACAGACGTTCAGTCAGCTGAACCAGGTAGGAAAACCAGCACAATGCAAGATTTTTTGTAGAGACCAGGAAGAGTCAGAGTCCTAAGAGGGGTGGTGTGGATGTGGGGGGTTGTTTACGTAGAAATTCCAAATATTTTTGAAAATGCTGTTTAATTTGTAGCGTACAAAATCTTGTTCTTACACACGTGCGATCGCGGGTCCCGACCAGCGTCCCAACACGAACTCCACTATGTGTCCGAACCAGTTTGTTTTCAGCCATAATCGCCCTGGTAAGGGCACTTTTGGAACGGCTGTTTTTGTATTTTTCTTCGGCGGGTTAGGGGGTATCAGACCATTGCCCGACCGCTCGCCGAACAACCGGTCCTTTCTCACCGTAAAGGCCCATGACACAGTCCGAATTATTGGCGAACAAACATACAAACTGCGTTGCTGGTCGGGACCGCGATGCACGTGTGTTACGATACTTTGGAATTAGGATCTTGAAATCTTTAGTAGAGGATGCAATTGTTTAAAAATGGTCATTTTATGCGAGTAAAATGTAACACTGAAACCAGCCCTTACTCAGGATAGTTAATCAATTGGTCACATTCTATTACAACACATAGTTCTATAAATGTATTAAAGGCAGAATATTTAATTTAGACAAGGTCACTATATTAGACCCATATCATTTTTGGTTCAATACCTGGGTTTTGATAGAGCAAAAACAGTTCCGGTTTCAAAAAGTCCAAATTGAAATTCTGGTCGTTAGTTTGTAAAAACTAAAGTTTAGTTTAACTTCTAAACAGCTCACCCTTTACCATGCTATAGATTGGCTAAACAGTCTAAAGGCTATGTTAAAGTACCTGCACCCTTAAGAGACCGCCAATCTTAGGCATGGTTTAAACCTAGAATCCCTAGTCAGTTTTTAATCTTGTTTAAGTGCATATTCACAGTGCAAAAACCACCACTATGTAGCGGTCATTTCCCAGTGTGTACTCCAAGAGAAACTAAGCAAATCCTTTATTGGCTTAGAAGCTGTCCTGCCTTATTACAACAAGTATATACTAAGACTTTCCACACTAATGTACAGCTTTTTAAAACTGAATCTGTTAACAGCAAAAATTAGCAGGGAGATTCATATAATTTCTGGTTAATGTGTCCAATTTTGCCGCAAACCAATAGCCGATATTTACACTTTTAAAGCCAACATCTGATTGTTGGTTCAAAAAGCATTTTAACTATAATAACTTATTGGGTCAGCATGGTGGCTCAGTGTGTTGCACTGGGGTGGCGATGCGCAGGTCCCGATTCAATTCCGCCTTGGACCAATCTGCAAGGATTTTATGTTCTCCTCGTTTTGTGTGGGGTTTCCTCCTCCTCCGGGCACTCTCCGTTTCCCCCACATCATAAGGATATACGATGTTGTAGGTGTCATATGTGCTTAGATTGTAAGCTCCTTCGGGGCAGGGCCTGACATAGATGTATTATATGTAATTTGTAAAAGCGCTACATAAGATGTTAGGTGCTATACCAATCCTCAATCAAATATATACCCCTGAAAGTGTTTAATGCAAGACTATATAACCCTTTTGCAATGCACTGCAGTTCACAATTGGCTCAGTTCCATTGCCTCAAGTGGTGAAATTTGGCAGTAACACACTAGTTAGGACCATACATTACAGCCATTTTTGTTCTATTTTTTTATGATTGAGTGACTCCATCATTGCCATACTACTGTCAGGCTTGCTCAGTCCCATATACTTCAACTTAGTGGCTATTCCATAAAACCTGAAACCTAACTGTAACACTTTCTCAAAAACTATTAGAAAGAAAACCGCTGTGATGTAAAAAAAGTTTCTTCTGTTCTCTCATCAAAACTGTACGGTTATTAAATATGGCGACTAGCTCTTTTACAACATGTAAGCCTTTAATGTTTTTTTTGGCACCAAACCAATTTACCCTTAATATGCCAACATTTTAAGCGCAAATATCCTTAACCAAATTATCCCCGGTTAGATTAAAGGATAGAGGGGCTGAACCACGTTCGTTAATGTAGCTACTCCATATTTAAGATTACATAGAAAACGGGCTCTCGCTGTGGATCACTGATGAACCGAGAATTCCATTAGATTTTTATATAAATCGTTTAAGAACAGGAAAAGCGAACCGGGTTTCTTCTTCTCATCAACCAGGACTTTGCTAACGTTACTATCGTGTACGGAAGTTTATTACGGTTAAGAAGTCGGATGAACCCTCTTCGCCTACTCTACTCCCCCCTCCACCCTCCCCCCATCCACCTTTCTTTTGTTTACCACATCCCGCTCGCCTCGTCCTCCCTACTCTGTTTACCTACTCTACCTTCCCCCGTAACCCAAAATGTGAAGAGTCGCATATGCTCAAAGCGCCAGAAGGTTTGCAATACCCCCATCACAACACCCCTCACAAAGGTTACCCTAACCAATAAACAAACGATATAAATAGAATCCAGAACCCTCGAAGTTATCGGACTCAACCAACACAAACATTGTCTACCCATCCGATGCATCCAAGTCTAAAAATCCTGCACAAACCATGCGATACTTGACAAAAATCACCTAGTTTAAAAGACAGACTTCCAACACAACCTCAGGGTGGCAGGCTACACAGTTTCCAGCTTACCATTGTGGCGATGGGCTTGGATTCTCTTCACGGGACGGGTTTTTGAGGCCAAAGCGGACTGTCTGCTTCTTAAGCAACAAACGGCTGGAAGAGGCCCGCTGACGTCAACATGCCTAATATAATAAGGGCAATGGCGGAAAAAGGTCAGCTGACGAGAAAAAAGGCGGGTAGAAAGCGGATTAAAACTTTTTCCGTTGCGTAGCGAAACGGTATTCTACGTAACGACGTGATAGACTCATCTGCTCACTCACATTGTATTAATAATAATGACTTGAATATCTTTTGAACTAAAAAGAATTGCTGTGAAATATGTAGCCAGCAAGGTTTTTTTTAATTATCTGATTATAAATGGTAAATATGTTCAGGTTTTGATTTCCATATCTTTAAAATTATTTAAATAATACAACCACCATTCTATTAAATAATAAACTCAGAATCTAACATTTTTATAATATGAAATAATTCACTAGTCATTAGATCCTGTAAGAAGGGAAAAAACCACCTGAATATACCTCAAATTGATTTAGTTGATTTGGTAGTGGATGGTTGAGGATTGTAATGTATGTGTAATATTGTAATTTGGACATTATTTTCCATTTTGTCAAGTTTATTAATGCACGATTATCATGTTCCCCCCCCGCTCCATAGTAATCTGTAATGTTTGACTTTCTGCTTCTGAGTGCGTTAAGAGTACCTAAACTAAAGACAACAGTTCACCAATAGACACAAGCATATTCACGAAACATACACAATCTGTACACTTCACATGTTTCTATAGTACTCAACAAATCAAAGCGAGAAGCTGCAGCCTTGCTTCTTAAAGCTTACAGACCATCGTCCCACATACCGCGGAGAGAGCCTCCCTGAACACAGAACTGGTATTACAAAGGCGTTTTTGTGTAAACACTATATTAATTCACCCTGTCCCTACAATAACAAAACTAGAAACTTGCTTTTCCATCACCAAAAAAATCTTGTTGCAATGTTTCCTTGCTATCGTGGCTGTTAAGAGACGTCTATATAAATGATAAGTACACACTGTAAGAAGTTATGCTCATGGAAGCTGAAACTTTTAAAAATACATTTTTGCCATATTTTTTTTGCCCCTCCAGAGCCTACTTTTTAGATTAAAGTTGCTGACATCTTGTTTTGTCTTTAAGAGAAAAGTTAGCTTCTACCCCCCCGAGTTTTTTAGCTACCGTCCTGAATTGTTAGCCTCAATTGTTTAATCCTGTTTGCGGTCTCGGTGTTGCACTGGGTGAGATGTGAGTCCACATCACAGCGTCGTTGCATGCACTGCATCACGTTCATGTATCACGCACCACGGATGACAATTTGGAAAAAGCTCTATCATGACGGAAAGAGCGAAACCGGTTCCCACTGCTGTTTGTACTTAGGTCCTGCCTTCTCTCTCTCTTGGATGACCTCTGAAACTTTTCACTGACTTGACTACAAACTGGTCATAGGATATAATGTAGGCAGTGTTAGGTTTATTTCGATTCCACAAACAGTAAACCTCTTTTCAGTCTGTAACTATTACTTTGTACTTTTGTTCGTATTTATTTTACCTGCTTGTACTCTTATTTTTTACACTTTTGGTGGGCCTAACTTAAGTATAGAGTTATATTAGTAGGAGTGTAGGTATGTTTCCATTCAGGCCACAAACTGTAAAACCTACCTTACTTTGTATCCGTTTTTGACCATTGTACCTCTGCTTGTATTTATTTGTCTGTTGTACCTATATCTTCTTTGGGTAGACATTTAAGGTGAATTAGCAGGATGTTTTTAAATATTTTTTAATTATGTTAAGTCCCGGTTTCATTCAAAGGATTTTTTAGAAGGCCCTATCTTTGAGGTTGCAATCGTTTTTCTTTTCTTATTTTTGCTTTTTTATGTTCTAATATTGTCTTATAGCAGATTTTTTGCCCTCAACCCCTCGGGTTTGTCATTGTCCTTATAGTGCCCTATATTCTCTTTTTTCTTGTCCCACAGAGTGTCTAGGCATTAACACATTGAGGCTATACATCAGATGTAGCTGTAAATAGGGACCCTGTTATTGTCTCTGTTCTCACTGTTTGGGGCCTTGTACTGTCTTTCTCTCACTTTTTGGACCTTTACTCTACTCGGCTTTTTCATTGTTTGGTGGACCTTTACTCTGTCCTGTTCTCATCTGGATGGAATTCTTTACTGTCCTGTCTCACTTTGTGGGACCTTTACACTGTCTGTTCTCACTGTATAGGGACCTTTATTCTTTCTCACATGTTTTGGACCTTTACTGTCTTCTTTTTCCCACTTTTGTGGGACCTTTACTTATGCCGTGTAATCATTGTTTTGGGACCTTTACTGTCTGGTTCTTCACTGTATGGAACTTACTGTCTGTTCTCACTTTGTAGGGCCCTTTACTGTCTGTTCTCTCCCATAATGGGACCTTTTTGTCTGTTCTCACTGTTGTGGGACCTTGGTACTGTCTTTTCTCACTTGGGAGGACGCTGACTCTCCTGTTATCATTGTTTGTACCTTAAACTGTCTGTTTCTCACTGTCATGGATTTTTACTGTCTTGTTCTCACTTGTTGAACCTTACTGGACTGTCTTCCTCACCGTATAGGGACTCTTTACTGTCTGTTCTCCACGTGTTGGACCCATAATGTCTGTTCTCACTGTTTTGAGACTTATTACTGTCTGTTCTTACGTATGAAACTTTATTGTTTGTTTTTCTCTGTTTGGGGACATTTACTGTCTCTTATCACCTTATGGGACTGTTACTGTCTGTTCTCACTGTAGTGGACCATTTTTGTAACTGTCTGTTCCACTGTATTTACCTTTAGTTTGGTTTCCTCATGGTATGGGACTTTTACTGTCTGTTATCACCGTATGAAAACTTTATTGTTTTCTTCTTCCCTGTATGGGACTTTTACTGTCTGTTCTCACCATTAGGGACCTTTACTGTCTGTTCTCAACTCACTGTAGGGGACTTTAACTGACTGTCGTCATGGTATAGGACCTCAATGGTCGATTTCACTGTATTGGACCTTTCTGTCTGTTCTGAATTGAATGGGTCCTTACTGTCTGTCTTTACTGTATGGGTAACCTTTACTGTCCCTGTTCTCACTGTATGGGACTGTTACCTTCGTTCTCATTGATGGAACTCACAGTGTGTTCTCACTGTATTGTGACCTTGCCATCTGTTTCTCCTCACTGTTATGGGAACTTTACTGTCCCTGTTCGTCACTGGTATGGGTCCTTTACTGTCTGTTCTTACTGTATGGGACCTTTACCATCTGTTCTCACTGTATGGGAAACTTTACCTGTCTGTTCTCACTGTTGGGTCCTTACTGGCTGTTCTTCCTGATGGGACCGTTACTGTCTGTTTCTCGTTTGTTGGAACGGACCTTACAGTCCTGACTGTATTGAATGGTTCATTACTGTCTTGTTCGCACTGTATGGGGGACTTTTTCAGTCGTTCTCCACTGTATGTGTCACTTTACTGTCTGTCTCACTGAATGGGACGTTACCTTCTTGCTCAATTGTATGGAACTGTCACAGTGTGTTCCTCACTGTATTGACCTTTCCCTCTGTTCTCACTGTATGGTGAACTTATCTGTCTGTTCTTCACTGTTGGGACTTTTTTCAGTCTGTTCTCACTGTAGTGTCTTTTACTGTCTTTCTCACTTATTATGGACCTTTAATTGTCCTGTTCTTCACTGAATGGCCCTTTTACTGTCTGTTCTCACTTTGTGGCACCTTTACTGTCGTTCTCACTATAAGGACCTTTTGTTGTCAGTTCTTCCCTATTTGGTACCTTTACTGTCATGTTCCCCACTGTATGGACCTTTACTGTCTGTTCTCATGTATGGACCATCACTGTCTGATTTCACCATGTATTGGACCTTTCTGTCTGGTTCTCACTGTGTTGGACCTTTACTGTCTGTTTCACTATAAGGGACATTTAATGTCCGTTTCTTCTGTTTTGGGAACCTTTTACTGTCCTTTTTCACCGTATGTACCTTTACTGCCTGTTATCATTGTTTTGGGACTTTACTATCTGTTTTCAGTATGGCACCTTTTTGTCTTTCTTTTCCTGTATGGGACTTTTACTGTCTGTTCTCAATGTATGGACCTTACTGTTCCTGTTCTCACTGTATGGGAACCATTATGTCTGTTTCTCCATATATGGGATCCTTTACTGTCCGGTTCTCAATGTATGGCAGCCTTTACTGACTGTTTGCTCACTGTATGAAGCCTTTACTGTCGATCTCCCTGTATGGACATTACTGTCTGTTCTCACAGTATGGGACCTTTTACTGACTTGTCCTTTTCTCACTGATGGGGAACTTACTTTTACTGCCTGTTTTCATTCCTGTATGAACCTTTAATGTTTGTTTATCACTGTATGGTACCTTTACTATCTGTTTTCAATGTATGGCCTTTATTGTCTGTTTCTTTCTGTAATGTCACTTTTACTGTCCTTTTCTCACTGTATGGGACCTTTCTGTCTGTTCTCACTGTATGGGGACCATTAATGTCTGTTCTCTCCATATACGGTCCTTTACACTGGTCGGTTTCTCAATGTATGTGCAGCTGTAATACTGCCTGTTCTCACTGTATGAAGTCCTTACTTGTCGATTCTCCCTGTATGGACCTTACCGTCTGTTCTCACTGTATGGGACCTTTATTCTCATTTACCCATTGAATGGGACCTTCACAGTTGTTCTCACTGTATGTAACCTTTATTGTTTGTTTTCCATGTATGGACTTTTACTGTCTGTTTTTTCCCCGTACGGACCTTTACTGTCTGTTTTCATTGTATGGGACCTTTACTGCCTTTTATCAGGTATGGTACCTTTATTGTCTGTTCTCCATATATGGGACCTTTACTGTGTCGGTTCCTCAAGTATGGCAGCTTTACTGACTGTTTCTCACTGTATGAGCCTTTACTGTCGATTTCTCCCTGTAGGGACCTTTACTCTGCCTGTTCTCATGTTGTACCTTTATATCTTTACCCCTGAATGGACCTTCACTTATGTTCTCACTGTATGGTAACCTTTGACTTGTTTGTTTGTTGCCATGTATGGGACTTTACTGCTGTTTTTCCCTCATACGGGACTTTACTGTCTGTTTCATTGTAAGGGACCTTTACTGCCTGTTACACTGTATGGGACCTTTATTGTCTGTTCTCCATATATGGGTGGGACTTACTGTCGGTTCCTCAATGTATGGCACTTTACTGACTGTTCTCACTGTATGAAGCCTTTACTGTCGATTTGTCCCTATATGGGACCTTTACTGTGTTTTCTCACTGTATGGGACCTTTATGATCTTAACTCACTTATGGACCTTCACCATATTCTCACTGTATGGGACCTTTACCTCTGTTCCTACTGTATAGAACTTTACTGCTGTCTCACTGTATGGGACTTTTACGATCTGTTTTCTCACGGTATGGGACTGTTAACCCTTCTGTCTCATTATAGGAAACTGTCCATGTGTTCTCACTGTATGTGGACCTTTACCACTGTTCTCACGTTAGCGACCTTTACTGTCTCCTTTCTCACTGTGGGGACCTTTTGACGTCTGTTCTCATGGTATAGGACCATCACTGCCTGATTCACCGTAATGGGACCTTTACTGTCCTGTTCTGACTGTATGGGTCCTTTACTGACTTTTTATTACTGTGATGGGACGTCTTTACCATCTGTTCGCACTGAGAGGAACTTTCTGTCTTTTCTCACTGTATGGGACCTTTACTATCTTTTCTCACTGTATGGGACGTCTTCTGTTCTCATTGTATGGACTGCACGTGTGTTCTCACGTTTGACCTTTACCATCTGTTCCTCACCTGTAATGCGACCTTTACTGTCTCTTCTCACTATAGGGGACCTTTACGTCTGTTCTCATGTATAGGAACATCACTGTCTGATTTCACTGTATGGGACCATTTACTGTCTGTTCTGACTGTATGGGTCTTTACTGTCCTGTTCTTACTGTAACTGGGCCTTTCTGTCTGTTCTCACTGTATGGGACTGTTCCGTTCTGTTCTAATTGTATGGACTGTCACAGTGTTTCTCACTGTATTGACCTTACTCTGTTCTCACTGTATGGGAACTTTACTGTCTTTCTCACTGTATGGGACTTTTCAGTTCTGTTCTCACTGTATGTGGCCTTTAAACTGGCTGTTCTCACTGTAGTTGGACCTTTATTTTTGTTCTCACTGATGGGACTTTTACGTCTGTTCTCAATTTGGTGGCACCTTTACTGTCTTTTCTCACTAGAAGTACAGTTTAATTGTCAGTTCTCACGTTTGGTACCTTTACTGTCTGTTCCCACTGTGGGACCTTTAACTGTCTGTTCTCATGGTATAGGACATCACTGTCGATTCACGGTATTGGACCTTTCTGTCTTTTCATCTCACGTGTGGAACCTTTTACTGTCTGTTTTCAACGATATAGGGACCTTTAATGTCCTTTCTTACTGTTTGGGACCTTTACTGTCTTTTTTCACACGTATGGGACCTTTACTGCCTGTTCATCATTGTAGGTGGGACCTTTAACTATCTGTTTTCACATGTATGGCACCTTTATTGTCTGTTCTTCTGTATGGGACTTTACTGTCTGTTTCTCAATGTATGGACCTTTTACTGTCTGTTCATCACTGTATGGTACCATTAATGGTCGTTCTCCATATATGGGACCTTTACTGTCTTATTCTCATGTATGTCAGCGTGACTTGACTGTTGTCACTGTATGAAGCCCTTTACTGTCGATTCTCCCTGTATGGACCTTTAACGTGTAGTTCTCACTGTAATGGGACCTTTAACTGTCTTTTCTTCTCACTGTATTGACCTTTACTTGCCTGTTTTCACTGATGAACCTTTACTGTTTGTTCTCACGTATGGGGACCTTTACTATCTGTTTTCAATGTAATGGCACCTTTATTGTCGTTCTTCGTATGGGACTTTTACTTCTTTCCCAATGTATGGGACATTCTGTCTGTTCTACTGTATGGGACCATTAATGTCTGTTCTCCATATATGGTGTCCTTTACTGTCCGTTCCTCAATGTATGGCAGGACTTTACTGACTGTCTCACTGTATAAGCCCTTTACTGTCGTTCCTCCCTATGGGACCTTACTGTCTGTTCCACTGTATGGGCCTTTATTATATCTTTACCACACTATGGTGGACCTTTCACATTATGTTCTCACTGTATGTAACCTTTATTGTTTGTTTTCCTGTAGGGACTTTTACTGTCTGTTTTCCTCCCCCGTACGACCTTTACTGTCTTGTTTCTTTTTATTTTCATTGTATGGGACCTTTACTGCCTGTTGGCAGTATACTGACTGTTTCACTGTATGGGCCTTTACTGTCGATTCTCCCTGTTGGGACCTTACTGCTGTTTCTCACTGTTAGGACCTTTATTATTGCTTAACGCCAACTGTAATGGGGCCTTCACCATTGTTCTCACTGTATGGGACCATTTAATGTCTGTTCTCTGTTTGGAACTTTTTCTGTCTGTTCTTACTGTATGGGACCTTTATCGTCGGTTATCACGTATGAATCTTTATTGTTGTTTTCCTTGTATGGGACCTTTTACTGTCTCTTATCACCTTTATGGCAGCCTTTACCATCTGTTCTCTCTGTATGGGACTTTACTGTCTTTCACACTGTAGAGGACCTTAACTGTCTGTTCCTCATGGTATGGACTATCCTGTTCTGATTTCAACTGTATTGGACCTTTACTGTCCTGTTCTAACTGTATGGGTCCTTTACTGTCTTTTCTTACTGTAGGGACCTTTACTGTCTTTTCGTTGTATGGAACGATCTTTACAGTCCTCACGTATGGAATGGTCCCATTACTGTCTGTTCTCACGTATGGAACTTTATCAGTCTGTTTCCACTGTATGTTTCCTTTACTGTTCTGTTCTCACTGTATTGGATCTTTATTGTCCTTGTTCTCACTGAATGGGACTTACGTCTTTCCCACTGTTGGGGTCTTTACTGTCTTTTCTCACTTATAGACTTTTAACTGTCTTTTCTCACTCTATGGAACCTTTATTGTCTGTTCTCACCCCTGTGACCTTTACGTGTCTTTTCATCATTCGTCACTCTATAGAACTTTACTGTCTGTTTCACTCTAGGGACTTTTACTGTCGTTCTTTTCCTTCCACTCTATAACCTTTATTGGTCTTTTCTCACTCCATGGGACCTTTACTGTCTATTCTCACTCGATAGAACCTTTACTGTCTGTTTTCACCATATGGCAAACCTTACTGTCCTGTTATCACTGTATGGTACCTTTACTGTCTGTTCTCACTGTAGGGAGCTTTACTGTCTGTTTTCAATGTATGGCACTTTATTGTCTGTTTCTCCTGTATGGGACTTTCATTGTCTTATTCTCAGTGTTGAATCCATTAACTGTCTGTTCTCACTGTATGGACCATTACTTCTGTTCTCACGTGTGAACCTTTACTGTCTGATGTCACTGTATGGTACCTTATTGTCTATTATCCCTGTAATGGACCGTTTTTGTATTGTTTTCTCACTGTATGGACTGTTACGTCTAATATCACCTGATGGACCTTTACTGTCTGTTCCTCCACTGACTGGTGACCTTTACTGTCTGTGTCCTCTGTATGTAAACCTATTGGTTGTTTCATCAACTTACCGTATGGAATGTTTACTGTCTGCCTGTTCTCATTGTATGGGACCTTTACTGTCTGTTCTCATTGTATGGAACCTTTACTGCATGTTAACTCTGTATGGACCGTACGTGTCAGTTCGCACGTTAGGGGCAGCTCTGTACTGACTCGTCTCCGCTAGGGAGCCTTACCATCGATTCTCACTGTATCGAACTTTTCTGTCGGGCTCTCACTATATATGGGCACTTTGACTGTCCTGGGCTCATGGAGAGGGACCAGGTCAACTGTCTGATGGTCCACTGTATGGGACCTTTACTATATGTGTCTGACTGTAATGGCGGTCCGTTACTGTCTGTTTCTTAACTGTATGGGGACCTTTACTGTCCTGTTTTCATTGTATTGAATGATCTTTACAGTCTCACTGTATGGAAATGGTCATTACTGTCTGTTCTCAACGTATGGGACTTTTCAGTCTGTTCTCACTGTATGTGTCCTTTACTGTCTGTTCTCACTGTATTGACCTTTAATTGTCTGTTCTTCACGATGGGGACTTTTACTGTCTGTTCTCAATTTGGTGGTACCTTTTATTTGTCTGTTCTCACTGTTGGTCCTTTACTGTCTGTTCCTCATGTATGGGACCTTTACTGCCCTGCTTACTGCCATGTGGCCTTATGCCACTGTGGGCCTACTGCGTGCCAGCAGTTATGCCTTACGTACTGTCTTCGATTTATCATTTTTGGGATCTTTACTGTCTTTGCATTTATGGGACCGTACTGTCTGTTCTCACTATGGGACCTTTACTGCTGTTGTTCTCATGGTATAGGACCATCACTGTCTGATGTCACTGTATGGGACCTTTACTATATGTTCTGACTGTATGGGTCCTTTACTGTCTGTTCGTACTGTATGGGACTTTACTGTCTGTTTTCGTTGTAGTGAACAGATCTTTACAGTCCTCACTTGTATGGAATGTCCTTTACTGTCCTGTTTTTACTGTAATGGGACTTTTCAGTCGTTCTCACTGTATGTGTTCCTTTACTGTCTGTTCTCACTGTATTGGACCTTTATTTTTCTGTTCTCCTGATGGACTTTTACTGTTTGTTCTCCTATAAGGGACCTTTATTGCTGTTCTTACACATGTTTGGGTCCTTACTGTCTGTTCTCACTGTATGGGACCTTTACTGCCTGTTTCATTATTTGGGATCTTTACTGTCTGTCTCACTGTATGGAATATATGTCTGTTCTCACTGGATGGGACCTTACTGTTCTTTTCTCACTCATGAACCTTATCTCTGTTCCACCCATGGGACCTTTACTGTCTATTCTCACTCTATAAAGAACCTTTACTGTCTGTTTCTCACCATAATACCCTTTACTTGCCTGTTATCAACTGTATGGCAACCTAACTGTGCTGTTTTCAATGTATGGCCATTTATTGTCTGTTCTCCCTGTATGGACTTTCATTGCTCCTTTTCTCGTGTATGGAACCGTTACTGTCTGGTCTCACTGTATGGGACCCTTCCTGTCTGTTCTCACTGTTTGAGACCTTTACTGTCTGTTGTCACTGTATGGTCCTTAATTGTCTATTATCACTGTATGGAACTTTTATTGTTTGTTTTCCCATATGGTACTTTTATTGTCTATTTACACCGTATGGGACACTTTACGGTCTGTTCTCACTGAATGGACCTTTACTGACTGTTCTCACTGTATGTAACCTTTATTGTTTGTTTTCCATGTAGGGGACTTTTACTGTCTGTTTCACCGTATGGGACCTTTACTGTCCTGTTCTCATTGTTGGGACCTTTTACTGCATGTTACTCTGTATGGACCGACCTTTACTGTAGGTTCTCAGTGTATGGCAGCTTTACTGACTCTTCCCCTTTATGGAGGCCTTTACTGTCGATTCTCACTGTATCGACTTTTCTGTCTTTCTCACTATATGGGAACTTTACTGTATGGGACCTTTCTGTCTGTTCTCACTGTATGGACCTTTACTGTCTGTTACTCATGGGATAGGACCACACTGTCTGAATGTCACTGTTGGGACCTTTACTGTCTGTTCTTACTGTATGGGTACCTTTACTGTCTGTTCTCGTTGTTGGAATGGGCCTTTACAGTCCTTACTGTATGGAATGGTCCTTTACTGTCTGTTCTCACTGTAGGGGACTTTTTTTCATTCTGTTCTCACCTATGTTGTCCTTTACTGTCTGTTTTCACTGTGTGTGTCCTTTTATCTGTCTGTTCTCACTGAATGGGACTTTACTGTCTGTTCTCAATTTGGTGGGCCCTTTACTGTCTGCTCCCATGTGTGGAACCTTTACTGTCTGTTCTCACTGTATGGGACCTTTACTGCCTGTTATCGTTGTTTGGGACTTTTACTGTCTGTTTTACTGTTGGCACCTTTAATGTTTGTTCTCCCTGTATGGGACTTTTACTGTCTGTTCTCACTGTATGGGACCATTGTTGTCTGTTCTCACTATATGGACTTTTTTCTGTACTGTTCTCACTGTATGGAACCTTTACTGCTGTTTCAGTGTATGGGACCATTACTGTCTTTTTCTCCAGTTTGAGACCTTAACTGTCTGTTATCACTGTAGTATGAAACCTTTATTGTTTGTTTCCATTATGGGACGTTTATTGTTTTTTCCCTATATGGTATTTTTATTGTCCTATTACACCGTATGGGACCTTTAACTGTCTATTATCACCGTATTGGGACCTTTACTGTCTGTTCTCACGGAATGGGACCTTTTACTGACTGTTCTCACTGTATGTACCCTTTATTGTTTGGTTTTTCCATTGTGGGACTTTTACCTGTCTGTTTTCACCGTAGGGACCTTTACTGCTGTTCGCATGTGGGGACCTTACTGTCGGTTCTCATTGTATGGGACCTTTACTCATGTTAACTCTGTATGGACCTTATACGTAAGGTTCTCAGTGTTGGCACTTTTACTGACTCTTCTCCCTTTAGGCCTTTACTTTACTGTCGATTCTCACTGTAATCGGAACTTTTCTTCTGTCTGTTCTCACTATATGGGACTTACTGTATGGGACCTTTTCTGTCTGTTCTCCACTGTATGGGACCTTACTGTCGTTCTCTTGGATAGGACCATCACTGTCTGATGTCACTGTATGGACCTTAACTATATTTTCTGACTGTATGGTTCTTACTGTCTGTTCTACGGTATGGTACCTTTACTGTCTGTTCTCGTTGTATGAATGGGCCTTTACAGTCCTACTGTATGGAATGTCCTTTACTGTCTGTTCTCACGTAGGGACTTTTTCAGTCTGTTCTCACTCTATGTGTCCTTTACTGTCTGTTCTCACTGTGTGTGTCCTTTTATTGTCTGTTCTTCACTGAATGGGACTTTTACTGTCTGTTCTCAATTTTGGGCCCTTTACTGTCTTGCTCCCACTGTGTGGACCCTTTACTGTCTGTTCTCACTGTATATGGGACCTTTACTGCTGTTATCGTTGTTTTGGACCTTTAACTGTCTGTTTTACTGTATGGCACCTTTAATGTTTGTTCTCCTGTATGGGACTTTACTGTCTGTTCTCACTGTATGGGACCATTGTTGTCTGTTCTCACTATATGGGACTTTTTTCTGTCTGTCTCACTGTATGGAACTTTACTGTCTGTTCTCAGTGTGGGACCATTACTGTCTTTTCTCACAGTTTGAGACCTTTACTGTCGGTCTCACGTATTGTACCTTAACTGTCTGTTATCACTGTATGGAACCTTTATTGTTTGTTTTCCATGTATGGACTTTTACTGTCTGTTTTCACCAGTATGGGACCTTTACTGTCTGTTCTCATGGTATGGAATATTTACTGTCTGTTCTCATGGGCATACTTTGCTGTCGGCTACAGGCTCTTTATTAGGGATGGGTTGCACCTCACTGATGGGTGTGCAGCTGTTTTAGGGGTAGAGATGGCTAGAGGGTTGGAGGATTTAACTAGGTTTGGGGGGGGGAGGGTTTAGCACTTCTCACTGGATACGTAGTCGCAGGAGAAAGAAGGGTGCTAGATGGCCAGTGGTGGGCCGAAGGGGGGTGGGGCTAGCATAGGGATGGGAGGATGTGTATTAAGTGTACGAAAAATTACAGGATCATAATCTAACATGTATTTTTGGCAAATGCGAGAAGTCTGGCTGACAAAATGTGTGCATTGGAATGATGGCCATATGATGAACAACTGTAATGTATAGGTCTAGCGACAACGGGTTGGTTGAACAGTTCTCACAAAAAAAAAAACAACCAAACCCCAAATAAAAAAGACAACGAAAAAACATACACAACACAACACAAAACAAAAAAAAAACACCGAACAAAACACGACTGGGCTTAAATATAGAAGGATATGCCTTGTTTAG
>JAACNH010004537.1:0-23677 GCA_019447015.1 Hymenochirus boettgeri | reverse complement strand
GTGTGCATCCACGCATATGGCATACCATTTGATTCAGAACATGTGGGAGATTGATATTTAGTGGGGGGCCATTTCCAAGTTTTGGGGCTGTTTGAAATTGCAGAGCACTTTGATTTTTTTCTTGTAATTACACTTGTGCATGCGTCCCATTTGAGCTAGTCCACACATATGGCATACCGTTTGATTCAGGACATTTGGAAGATTGATAATTGACAAGTTTTTTTTACATGAAATGGAAATTTTTCATGATTTTTAACTTGAATTGTATTTTTATACATTTTTCCTGAAAATCTGGTAAGAAAGTGAAATTTTACACGAAACTGCGCCCACACCATTGGTGGTATGCATAAAAGAATCAAACCATTGTGTAGCTGAAGGTGTGTAGAGTCCAAGAATATATAGTTTTGGGGGTATTTCTAATATAGAAGGGTGTTTAGTCTGACAAATCTGAAAAGTTGCTGTAATTGGGCCACTGTTCATTGGCTCACTTTGTGGCTAGTTGATTCCACGTCTGCGTGTGTAACCATACATAGGGCATACCGTTTGATTCAGGACATTCGGGAGATCGATATTTGGTACGTATTTTTTTACATTACTTGGGATTTTGGCATGATTTCTATATATGGTTTGTGGGGGTTGTCTTGTGGGGTAAAACTGCAGACCTTTCAAATTCAGATTTGGCTGAATTTTTTTGCTGTTTCTGAGCCATTGTGCATTGTCTCACTTTATGGCCATTCGCTTCCACGTCTGCATGTGTAACCACACATATAGCATACCGTTTGATTCAGGACATTTGGGAGATTGATATTTAGTAACTTTTTTTTACATTCCATGAGGTTTTGGCATGATTTTTACCTTTTGAAGTTGTTTTTTGTTCATTTTTTCAGACAAATGCAAACTTATACGAAGAACAGTGCCCACACCATTGATGGTATGAATAAAACTACAGTGTTACATAGCTGAAGGTGTGTAGATTTCAGGAATATATAGTTTGTGAGTGTTATTTTTAAGTTATGGGGGTGTTTTGTGGAAAAAACTGCAGACTGTTCAAATTCAGTTGGCATAATATTTTCTGTTATTGTGAGCCATCGTGCATTGTCTCACTTCGTGGCTATTCGCTTCCATGTCTGTGTGTGTAACCACACATATGGCATACCGTTTAATTCAGGACATTTGGGAGATTGATATTTGGTAACATTTTTACATTCCATGAGGTTTTGGCATAATTTCTACCTTTTTGAATGTTGTTTGCACTTTTACCAGATTTTTAAAAAAAAAAATGAACATCAAACTTCTAAGAACTGCGCCCACACCATTGATGGTATGAATGAACGAACTACAGAGTTACATAGATGAAGATGTGTAGATTTTCAGGAAATATAGTTCCCCTGTGGGAGGTATTTCTGAGTTAGAGGGGTGTTGTGGAAAAACTGCAGACTGTTCAAATACAAAACTGGCTAATTTTTTTTTGCTGCTACTGACATTTGGCACTGGTCACGCTCTGGGTTAGTCAGTAGCCATGTCTCTGGGTACACCCATGAATGTGGCATACTGTTTTATTCGGGAGGGGTTAGGCTTTCATATTTGAGATGTGTTTGAACTTTCCTCCACAGTTTTTAGCTGAAATTCGCATTTGATTTGGTCTCTGATTTTACAGTTGAGGGAAAAAAGGAAAATGTGAGAAAATAACTTACAATTTGACGAAGAGCTGCGTCTGTGTATCTGCATTTTGATCAAAACTAACCTCACTCAAAATCCTGCGGGTGTGTAGTTTCTAAAAATATCCCACTTGTGGGGATATTTTAGTTAATTTGGAAGATATTCTATGTTAACCGTGAGAAGTGCTTATACATTTTAATTTGGTGTAATATTCTTAAAGGATGCAGTTTTAATTTGGGGGGGTCTCCTGTACAGGAAAAGTGGGGTACCTCCATATATCTGGTATTGTTGTACTCGGGAGTATCAGAGCTTTTAGAAACAGTAAGATTTTTGTGTGTAACCTTAAGATAACTAAGTAAAAATGGGAAAAATCCATGAAAATTTGCAATTTTTTTTTTTTTTTTACATATTTTACCCATAATTCCAGTAAAATTTCCAGAAAAGTTACAAAATTCTGTTACCATGTTAAAGTACACTTTGTGCTGAAAAAAACAATGCATAATATTCCTGATTTACTGCAAGGTTTCCTACTGTAAAATTAGTCTAAAGCGATTAAGGGCAAAATCCTGAAAATTCTTCTGGCAGTTAATGCAAAAAAATGCATTCTCCTGGCAGTAAAAGGGTTAAAACTCACAGCAAATGCATACACTTACATTAAGGGTAAGGCCAAACTACAATGTAAACAAACAGGGCACAATGCACTCTGTCCAGCCTATGGGTGCTAACTCCTCTGGTATCCAACAGCAGAAAAAGAGTTGAGGATCGCACTCCAAGGTAAACAATTTATTTATTTAGTGACCAACATCAAACAAAAAACAACGTTTTGGGGGGTATCAGGTGCCCCCTTCCTCAGGTGATGCAGGCGTAACAGTGAATGTGTCTTAAATAGCAGTTACACATCATGTGACCAAAATTGAGGTAGCTCCCTTCCATAGCATACAAAAGTGCATAAGTGTATAAACAATAAAGTGCAAAGGAATAAAGTGTATTTATGCAATAAAGTGTATATTCACAATGACAATATCCTAAAATGTACTTGTTAAAACACTAAAACCATGATAATAAAACCATGGTAAAAAGTAGTGTAAAATGTACATGTGCAACTGAAATGTCTTAATAAAATCAAAATTAACACTGATCTAAAATAATTCTATATAAGGACAGTGTATAAGATTTAAGGTAAGTGAAGTGATTATGAAGTATCTGGTTACCTTCTGAAATCTTCCAGGAGAAGCAGTACTGAAGAAAGCCCACAAAGTGGTGCTAAGTTCTTGAAGACAGCTATAAGGCAAACAGATACAGTACAAAGAAACAAAATATCTGTTACAGAAAAGGAACAATGTTAAAACATAGAAACAGAGAACAAATACTTAAAAGATGACTCATCTGTAAAAACCTTAAAATAAAATAAATGTACAAAATGGATGTTTATAAGAAGCAGGACCAGTTGTATTCTTCATTTAAACCATTGGGGGTTAATGTGCTAAATTTGTCAATCCAGAATACGGTAACCCTCTTTGCAGTAATTTCTTTTCATGGTTGCCCCCTCTAAGGGACTTTTCTACAATTTCAAGGGTAAGCCACCGAATTTGGGCTGCTTTATGCTTATATTCAAAAAGTGTTTGCTAATGGGCGTTTCATATTTTTTATTGACACCCCCCCCAAAGTTGGTTATGTCCCTTTTGTGCTCTCCAGTTTCCAATTCTCATCCTGATCTCCCTTTTACATTTGCCTACATACGCCAATCCACATGGGCATTTCAACATATATATGGCCCCTACTTTTCTACAAGTAGAAAAAGCTTTTAATCTGATTGGGGTACCCTTCATGGGATGGCTGATAGTATTCCCAGGTATTATTGAGTTACAGGCCAGGCAGTTTCTACAGGGGAAGGTTCCTATTTGTGGCTCGCCCAAAAACAATTGCTTGCTTGTTCTAGTAATTGCTATATCTGCTTTGATTAGGCCATCTCCAATATTCCTTGACCGCTTATAGGAAAATAAGGGAGGATCCTCAAACAATTTCCCATATTTCTGATCTGCCTGCAGGATGAACCAATTCTTCCTTACAATTTTCTGTATTTCAGTAGATAATACATTGTATGTGGAGACAAAAGGTACATTACAGTCTCTCAAATAATTCTTCCCGCTTGACTTTAAAGGCTCTCTGTGTCTTTAACCAATTTTTTCTGGAGTAACCTCTGGCTACGAACTTGTTAATCATTTTGTATAGTCCCTTATGACACAACTCCTCGTCCTGTACAATTCTCCTGACCCTTAAGAACTGGCTATATGGCAGACCTTCTTTGACATTTCTAGGATGGAAGCTACTAGACAGAAGCAAGTTATTTTTATCTGTTTTTCTTAACCTGTAAGGAACTTACCTGCTGCTCCGCTCCAGCGCCAGGCACTTCCAGGTAGGCGGCGTCAACGACGTGATGACGTCACGCCGCCAGCGCAAAGATTCAAAAGCCAGCATCTCCCGGCTCCTGGCGCCCGATCGTAGCTTCTGTTACCTCGAAGCTACCTCAGGCTCCGTTACTTACCTTACCCATTCCTTGCCTTTTCCAGAGACTTACTTACCTTTCCTGTTCCAGAATCATACTTACCTTGCCAGTTACAGAGACATACTTACCTTGCCTGTTCCAGAGACAGCCTACAGTTCCCAGCAGCACCTCATCTCCGTTATCCTGCCTACAGTTCCCAGCAGCTCCTTTTCACCAGAATCCAGCCTACTGTTCCCAACAGCCTTTTGACTCCTGTATCCAGCCTTCCATTCCCAGCAGCCATCTGTACACCTACATCTTTCGGACTGCCAGCCTTCTCCAGAAAGCATACTGGTGAGTACCTTGGCAATTAAGGCTGCATTCGATACAATTACCCTTCTTAATTACCAGTACATCTAAATATCTTATTTGGTGAAAATCACAATTTAAAGTAAATTTCAAAGTTGAGTGCAACGTGTTAATAAACTTTTAAAAAATTTTTAAGTCAGACACATCTCCTCCCATATGAACAAAATATCTACATAACGTACATAGTGTGATACATGGTTTATAAAAGTCTCATTATTCATCAGAAAGGTCTTTTCATAATGTAACACAAATAAATTGGCATAAGCAGGTGCAAAATTTGCGCCCATGCCGGTTCCTTGAGCCTGTAGGTACCAATCATTATTAAACCTGAAAAAGTTCTTTCAAACAAATTGTCAGTAAATCCATAATGAAGAAAAACAATCTGTGGTTATATCCATAATCAAACAAGATTTCTTCAATCACCCTTAAGCCTTCCTCATGAGGGATTGAAGTGTACAGGGATTCAATATCCATAGAGCACAGACATTTGCTCACAGTGAAGTCACTAATACCTTTCAAATGTTTAAGAAATGCTGTGGTATCCTTGAGACCTATTTTACCCATTGCTACTATGGGCTGTAAGAATCAATCAATATAGATCCCTAAGGGCTGAAATAAGGATTCAACCCCCGAAACGATCGGTTGACCGGGCGGATTATGAAGATCTTTATGAATTTTCGGGAGTAAATACAGAACAGGGGCTCTAGGGCAATATTCTTTATATTGCGGTCAATAATCCCAGTAACAAATGCTTCAATAAGTTCATCAATTTCCTTTTTAATTTTAAACGTAGGGTCCCCTTGGAGTTTAGTATAATGCGAGGCATTGTTTAATTGTCTGAGGGCCTCCTGTATATAATAATCTGTCCATTATAGCTACACCTCCTCCTTTATCCGCTTTTTTAAAGATTACGTTTTTGGTGGAATTTATGGTTTGAAATAACACTACACTATCGCACCGCAAACGCAATTACGATAGTGGGCATTATTGTGCGCTTGCACTGCAGTTCCGCAATGTTGCGCTATCGGAGCGCATGTGAAAAATGGTGACCACATGTGATTTGGAAAGCAGATCGAATCTCAAAGCGGCGGACCTAGTATAACCTGACCAGTTGCCCAACATTACCATTTATACTCTTTCTAATTCCTTCTACAATGTAAAATATGTTATGTGGACTGGATTTGTTTTATAAATCCACAACAGTGCGTCTCCTTTGAAACCAAAATATAAATATTTACACATTGTTCTTTCAAATGGAATGTTAAGCAGAACATTTATTATACATTAACCTGCCTCTCTTGAAGGTGCACATTTTATGTTATTAAAGTCCTGTTCAGATTAAAGAGCGATTCCCGGGTAATCCGTAGTAGAGGTAGGCAAAACAGCTAAAATCCGTTTTGCTTGCGGATTCATTGAAAAATTTGCGGAATAACCCATTAAAATCAATGGGAGAAAAAAATCTGCATATATCTGGCAAAATAGCAATGGTAACTTACTGTAAATGGCTCTGGGACCTGGGAAATGGTCTGGGGAACACATCCCTGCGGGAAAAACAATGTTCGAGAATCGAACATTTGAGATTTCGGCTTTTCAAGGATTATGGAAAGACCAAAATAATAATTTTATTATTCAAATATGATTGGTTAATGTGTAATTATATGATTGCAAGCATTGAAATGTTAACCAATCACAATTGAATTTGGTCCATCAGCAAACCTATATAAAGTGTTGCAACCCCCAGTGGAGCTCAGAAGTCATCACAGTGATGGCAGAAGAAGGAAGAAACAAGATGTCGGCAACACCTGCGACATTGACATCAGCGGAGTTGGTGTCTCCAGCTGGGAAGAAGGAAGACACGCCAAAAAGGCTCTTCTAAGGGCCAATGGGGGTCCTGGTTTCAAAAAGCAGGACCCTCAACAAAGGCACCGCTAGAGCACTACTAAGTGCAGGGGAGGGCTGCACCGTATATACTGAAGTATAAACTGAGGTTTTTAGGTATTAAAAGTACCTTAAAACCTGGCCTCGGTTTATACTCGAGTCAGAAGAAAAATTGGCAATCCTACCAGTATTAGATCGTAGGCACCATCCAGCGATGCAGCAGGAGACCTAAGGGGGGAGTGGGGTCCAGTTAGAGGCACAGGCAGGAGACTGGGAACAAGTTAGTGTGCTGGCAGGAGACCGGAGATAAGAACCAGGACTGGAGCAGAAGTGCAGTATTCGCAGGCACGTAAGTTGCGTACGTCCCGCTCACACCTACTTAGTACCTTCTCACTGCAGCCAGTCCTGGAGAAGCCTTCACAGAGCGAACAAGATCCACTCAGCCCTCAGCAATCAAACAGTAAGGATTGTGTATGGGTGGGGGGGGAGTTTTACCCATAGCAGCATTAAATGTATTTTATTACAGTAGCATATGTTGTGGTATTTTATAATGGTGGCCAAATGACCTTACCACTTCATATGTTTAGAAACTACAACTCCCAGCAAACAAAGCATGCTGTGAGTTGTAGTTTCCAAACATCTGGAGTGGCAAGGAATTGAGGGTTACTGTGTGGGATTTAAAGGGCAACTAACCCAGAACAATACAGAATCAGGAGGATGTTATCTGTTGTGAAAGGGCAATTATAGTGAGAAAAATGTTTTTTTTAATTCCTTCTAATGCTTCCTATAAGTCATCTCAACCACCAGGGGACCCTTAGTTTCTTTAAATTCTTCATAGTCCCCGAGATATAAGCCTTTGAATATGCTGTGATTTGTAGGAGCTGCCCCACCACATCTGTCACTCAAAGGCACACACCCACACAATTCAAAGCTCCCATGCAGTACTGCCACACTCCCTCACCCACACTATACATTTGCCACACATAGTCAAATGCTGTAGTGCTAAACACAATCAATAAACCATTAACCCAGCAATATGAGCATAACACACTATAAAATAGCCCCCCCCCAAAAAAAAATCTTATATACATACAAAACCAGTGACTCAAATGGACATCACCAAGTAAACACTAATACAGTATATCATACACTAATACAATATATATAATAATACATTAATACAGTATGTATAATACACTAATACAGTATATGGAATAATACACTAATACAGTATATGGAATAATACACTAATACAGACTATATACCAAACAAGACAGTGCAATTTATGAAATATATAGACTAAAGCAACTGAAATGTATTAGGACAAAAGCAGTGCCACTGTATTTGTGAAGGTCTCACTACAGATGCTGCTAAACTGACTGTCTTCAGTGATTTATGCTCAGCTAAGCAGGCGAAAGGATATGAACTTTATGTACACAAACAAATAATTAGCAAACTTAGAGAACAGGCAGAGTTCAGTAACTTACTTGTAAAGAATCTCAGCACCACTTGTCCTCCTCTCTCCCCCTCCCTTCAACATATTGCTACTTTCTCCCACACTTTGCTTGCAGTCTAGTTCTGGAAGGGAGGGGTCAACAATATGTCAGCACTTCATTTAAAGTCCTTTCAACTGAGCATGCCCAGACTTTTCAAACAGCCCTTAACTGCTTGAGGGGGACTAGACTGAGAGGGGAGGGGGACTACACAGCTTGGTACAAACTTCTGCCAGTGTGAAAAAACAAAGCCACACAGCAAGATAAAAGTAAGGCAGCTTATGCTAAGTGATCTGTACATCGTATATAGACAATGTTTTTTTTTTCACTATAGTTGCCCTTTAAAGATTGCCTTCTGATTCTGTATTGTTTTGAGGCTTCATTTGCCTTTTAAATGGATAGCAGACTTCCCATACAGTAGTCCCATACAGTAATAGCCATACTGGATTTTGACTACTGTATGGGAATTCTGCTGTCCATTTAAAGGGCAACTAACGCCTCAAAATACAGAATCAGAATGCAGTAATGGTCATAATGTCAACTCTCGGTTTATAGTCGAGTCAAACACCTTTACTGCTTTTTTCAGGTAAAATCAGGTTTATACTCGGGTCTGCTTATATTCAAGTATATACGGTATATGCTTCTGAACAGCCACAATAAGGTCTTACCAGCAGCGCAAAAAACTAATTTATTCAATTCTAAATTACTAATCAGGCCTATTTAACTCCTAAGCCATTGTGATATATCCGACCTTCACAACAAAACGTATGCCAAACAATAGATGCTGATTTCTGGCACCTCATATGGGCCTGCCCACATTTACAATAGTACTTGAGAAAATCACAAAATTCATTACCCCACACTAAGAAATACCAATTGATATGCAACCTGAACCATGAACTCTCGGAATAGATGAGGAGTTCTGGCCTAAAGATCAAAACATCTCGCTTGCCTAAATATTATTTTATGCCAGAAATGGTATAGTGCTATGATGGATACTATACAACACTGGCTGGATCTAGATAATAAAGACCTACCCTTTCAAAATGATCTATCGGCATTGACATAACCCCTCCAAGTATCACAAAATATGGGAAACATGACACTCTTCTCTAGCTACTCTATCAATGAATTTGACCCAGAAAACTCCAGATTCCAATATAACCCTCTCTGGCATGCTGGCTGACACTAGCAGCGGATGCTGAAATACTCCCCAATTAGTGAGTTTTCTTCCCTACTGCCCTGGGTGACAATGATATAGTACAAAATGGAACCTAGACAACAAACCTATGAATATCCTATATCTATACATATAATTGTATAATAGTTAGGCAGAGAATGCCCTCTATAAAGTTTAGAAAAATCATATATTTTTATGTATTGACTGTATTTGAGATTTATTGTCTCATTATCAAGAAAGTTTTTGAACCCGTCAGCAGACCAACCATGTAGGGGCATAATGTATAAATCAGGGTGCCCAACTTTCCTGGGGGCCATACTAGCAGCACCCCAAGCACTGAACAGGCTGCTCTAATAGCTCTGCCAGACCCCACCCCATTACTGACACATGTATTTGGTATTAATATTCCTTTTACCTGGCAGCCAATATAGTATAGTAGTATATAATTGCTTTAGTATAGTATAAATACCACAGCAATTATCAGAGATTCAAGGCCGCATAGAATGCAACTGGTCAGAATTAGAGATGGCTGAACTTCCTAAAGTTCGGTTCATTTTAGAACTATGTAATTTCAGTAAAAGTTCTATAGTTTCAAAAACGGACCCATTAAAGTCAATGGGGAAAAATAGTTTGAAAAGTTCTGATAAAATGTTTGTTAAAATAGCAATGATAACTTACTGTAAATGGCTCTGGGACCTGGGAAATGATCTGGGGAACACGTACATATCACCAAAACTTGCTTAAACACCAATGATCAGGCAATTGTTGGGCTTCTCAATTGCAGATCAGGTTACCTGTGCACATAGGGAAATGTAGTCCAGGCAGCAGGTGCCGTCTCCACCCAAGGGTTTCCCACACCCAAATGGACAAATCCAGGGAGAAAAACAGGGAAGACGCACACTGCAGAACCAATTTAAAATTTTATTTCACTTCAACCATCTCACGTGCACAACGTTTCGGGGGACATGCCCCTTCCTCAGGTGCATAATCAAACCCTCCCAGTGTGTGGCAATAAATACTGTTTGTGATTGGACTCCACCCTTCAGGTGGGAAATTATCCATTACTCCAAAAGTGCTTGTGCAATAAATAACATGAATATCAATAAATACATTCCAATCAACATGTGTACCAATATAAAGTGCCAAAAATGTACATTCAATATCATATAACAGCAGATATATATATATTAAAAACATGTGCAGTTTTCATTAGTGATCTACTTGACATATGCCTCAAGAAAAACTTCTTTAGGTTCGAAAATGACTACTATGTCCAACTCCAAGGGCCCAGTATGGGCGCAAATTTTGCCCCCACATACGCAAATATATATGTGGCAGCATTTGAGAACATATAATAAATAATGATACCATAAAGAAGTTTGAGAGGCTGTGTCAGATACATAGACGATATATTCTTTTTATGGGATGGTGAACCCTCTCTACTGCTACAAATGGTTAAAGATCTTAATACTAAGCATCCCACACTCAGGTTTACGCCAACGTATGACAGGACACAAATCCCTTATTTGGATGTAATGGTAATCAAAGAAAATGACACATTAGTGACAGATTTATATATTAAAAATACAGACAAAAATAGCCTCCTATTAGCCAACAGTTTCCATCCTCAAGGCAAACTGAAAGGACTTCCATTTAGTCAGTTTATGAGAGTCCGCAGAATAGTCAGCAATGAGAATCTGTGTATTACACGACTTAATGAAATGATGGCTAAATTCTTAGAGAGAGGTTATAAAAAAAGAGGATTTGATTAAGGATAAAGAACGAGTGTTGAATATTTCTAGAAGTGCAGCTATGCAAAGCCGCAATAATAGATTATACAAAATAGATATACAAAACAAGGGATTGCCATTTGTTTCTACATTCAGCACTCTCTCTGAGAGAATTAAAGGGATTATTAAATCCAATTGGAAAATTATGACAATGGACCCCCAGTATGGCCAGTTATTTCAAAACCCACCCTTATTTTCCTATAGAAGATCAAAAAATTTGGGGGCTGACTTAATACACACGGATTTGTTACCAGGTGATATCACTCCCACATATAGATTAGGTGACCCTAAAAGTGGAACTCATCCGTGTGGGAATTGTCAAATATGTACCTCCATCAAAGGAGATACAGTCTATCATCCTTGCAAAGGTACCCCGATTAAACTTATAGATTTCTCTACCTGTAATTCTAAAGGGGTAATAGATTATTTAAAATGTCCACGTGGCAAAGGCTACATTGGACAGACAAAGAGAACTCAAGATACGAATCGGGGAACATAGAAGATATATATCAAATTATAAAGGAATTAACAAGAGATATGAGACCTCAATATTTAAGCACTTCTTCGAAAATAGACATAATGTGATGCAACTAAAATGGCAGGTCGTGGAAGTCGTTAGACAATCCACTAGAGGAGGTAACTTGGTTAAAAAATTACTCCAAAGAGAAGCATTCTGGACAAACACTTTAGCTCCAAGTGGATTAAATGAAACAATGAACCTCTTGTGTTATTTGTAAGCTGTAAAACATTTTTCCAGTAGGAATCCATGTAGTAACTGTTCAACAAATCCCTTTATTTTATTTAGGTGATGGCTTGATAAACCATTTTTGGTTCTTCTACAAATGATATTTCTCATGTTACTAATTTTTTGTACAAGTCACCTTTGTATCATGTTTTAATCACTTTTATAACTAAGTACATTGTGAACTATTTATATATATGACTATTTAACTGCACATGTTTTTAATATATATATCTGCTGTTATATGATATTGAATGTACATTTTTGGCTCTTTATATTGGTACACATGTTGATTGGAATGTATTTACTGATATTCATGTTATTTATTGCACAAGCACTTTTGGAGTAATGGACAATCTCCCACCTGAAGGGTGGAGTCCAATCACCAACAGTATTTATTGCCACACACTGGGAGGGTTTGATTATGCACCTGAGGAAGGGGCGACACACCTTCTTCCTCAGGTGAGATGGTTGTGTGAAATAAAAGTTTAAATTGGTTCTGCAGTGTGCGTCTTCCCTGTTTTTCTCCCTGGAATTGTTGGGCTTCTGCATTGAATTTGAGGGTTATCAAAAATCGATCACCACATTCAATGCTGCCATTATAAACATTACTAATGGGATTCACGTTCGTCACAGTTATCGATTCGCAAATTCGATAACACTTGAATTATCGAAAATATGTCCGTGAATTTAGAAAACCCAAAACTTCATAGTTCAAAAAAGTCAGTGTTCGTACAAAATAATAAAATTGGGTTTGAGTTCTAGTCCATCCCTAGTCAGAACTGTAAAACTAGTGGTTAATATACTACATATTAAAGGGTAACCGTGGTCTCCAAACAAGCTAGGGCATGTCCACCCTTCAAACAAAAAATGTCAACATATTGTAAGATGTACTACTAACTAAAGATGGTCAGAGATTCAGAGTTTTGTTCTGTTTTCAGATTTTTGGAATTCTGAAAAATCCAAAACCATAGAAGTCAATGGGGCAGAAAAATTAAAGGTATAAATAGCAATAGATGGCTCAGGCACCTTGGAAATGGTATGGGAAACATGTACAAATCACCAAAACGTCCTTTACACACTAGCTAGTTTCTTCATATTTTTCATAACCCTCAAAAGTAGCTTTGTATTTCGATTACCCTCGAATTTTAGATTTGATAATTATCAAAAATATGAAAAAGTACAGAGATCCGAAAGTACTGAACGATTACTGCCTTGGAGTTATCTTTGACTCCTCTCTTTCCTTCCATCATCACATTAACAATGTCACTAGGACCTGTCGTTTTCTCCTTCGCAATATTGCCAAGATCCACCCTTTTCTCTCTTTCCACTACTAAAATGCTCATCCATGCCCTTATAATCTCCCCCGTCTTGACTACTGTAACATTCTACTACTTGGACTCCAGGCCTCTCATCTCTCCAGTCTCTTAATTTCGGCAGCTCGGATCATCTCGCTCTCCTCCAAAAGTGAACCCTTGTATTTTCGAAATTTTTCGAAAATACAAGGGTTTCTTATTTACATAAATACGTATTTTCAAAAATTTTCAAAATTACGAGGATTACTCGTATTTTCGAAAATACCAGTTTTCTCGTATTTTCGAAAATTTTCAAACCCGTAATTTCTAAAATTTTCGACAATACGAAAAATCTCGTAATTTCGAGGGTATTTTTCATTTTAATGGGTCCGCTCGCGGATTTTCGAGTTTTCGAATTTTTCGAAAATTCACGGATCCTCGAGCGGACCGGATTTTGCGAAGTTCGGACATCTCTAATATCGGGGGAATGTTCTGTTCCCTCTGATTTCAAAATTTTAAAAGCCTTTTTCTTTTTTTCCATTTCCCTTTTTACCTGAGCATTAAGCCATGCAGGAGAGGACCTAATTTTTTTATACTTGTTCCCTAAAGGTACAAATTTAGAAATGTAATAGTTTAATATCCCTTAAAAAGTGGTCCACATTTGCTCGGTATCTTTACCTAGAAACAATTTCCCCCAGTCTATGAGCAGGAGTGATTCCTTTAACAGCAAAAAATTAGCTTTCCTAAAGTTAAAAGTTTTTGTCAACCCACTTTAGTTTTTTGCAACCTATATTAAATGACACTATATCATGGTCACTATTCCCTAAGCTTCCAATACCTTCTTTTCCAAAATGAGCTCAGGGTTATAAGAAAAGGTTACCAAAACCAGCAACGCATTCTGTCTAGTAGGAACTTCTACCATCTGTAAAAGAAAATGGTCATATAGGAAATTTAAGAATTTTATACCTTTTGAGGTGCAGGCAGTTCTCCTACTCCTAATATAAGTCAGGGTAGTTAAAATCCACCATTACCAAAACATGCCCCATACCAGCAGCTTTCGCCAACTGCATATGGAGATTCATTTCCACCTCCTCCCCGGCATTTGGTGGCTTATAACATTCCCCAACAATTAATTTCCTGTACACAGCTCTACCCATATTGTTTCTGCCATATCGTTTATACCCCCATCTATTCCATCTTTTAGATTTGGCTTCAATTCCTGTTTAACATACATACATACATACTCCCCCTCCTTGCTTATTAACTCTGTCATGTCTAAATAAGGAGTATCCTTCAATATTTACTGTCCAGTCGTGTGAATTGATTTACTTCCATACTTGGACGTACATGCCTCCTTATTCTCTATGCTGTCCACTCCCCCATCTCCTCCCTCTGTTGTGTCATTAGCCCCCCGATCCCTAACTTCTCTATCTACCCCTTTGTAGTTCAAGGTACCCTCCCCCCCATACCTAGTTTAAAATCTCCTCCAACCCCTAGCCATCTTCTCCCCCTTACACCACCCTCTAAGCCACGTTTCCTCCCTAGTATAGCACGTGGCTGCGTTAGCCTTTCTGAAATCACTACCCTTGAGTTCCTTACTTTTAACTTGGCCCCTAACTCTCGGAAATCATTTTTAAGGACCTCACTTCCACCTCTAACATTGTTATTGGTCACTCCCAGCCCCACCCAATAATCTGTATACACGACCACATGCCGAACCCTAGCACCAGGCAGGCAACACACTGTTCGGCATGTAGGGTCTTGGCGACAGACTACCCTTCTAATAATTGAGTCAACTATGTATATTCCACAAAGAGGAAATAATACAGGCACACTCTGAATTACAATTATCGGAGTGTGTCTGGATTATTTCCTCTTTGTTCAATATATATTAGCTATGACCCAGTGCACCTCTGACCCAACAGTGGGTAGTTAATTAGCTTGGACTGTGGCTTTGTGCTCAAGTGTGTTTGATATATGAACTATGTTACTATGTATCTAAGCGTCATACACAGAAGGCCAAATGAGGTACCAGGGATGAAGCGAGCCATAGTCAAGAAGGAAATGCAGAGGACAGGATGGGCAGCGAAGAATTGTAGTCAAGGCATCAGCAGAAGTCAGCAACAAAACATCTTATCCAAAAAACACACCAGGAGAGATGAAACAAAAGCTATAACTGGCAATGAAAAAGAGGAAACAGAAACTTAAAATACCAACTGGACCAATCAGAACAGGAGATCAAGCAGCAAGACCCAAGATAGGCTGTAATCAAATGTACCACCTCCAGGGAGATCCTCAGACATGGGCTTTTTGTCTGGATCCAGATAACATGGCCTTATCTTCCCTTGATTAGTTTTTTCAGAGCTATGGCTTATACAGTGATCCAGACTTTTCTGCTACAGCCGAGTCAAATCTGAAGGGAAACGGTCAGCTGAGAAGTATGCCTTAGAATTTCGCAAATGAGCAGTGAATACCTCATGGATATGATTGTGCTTTCAACAGCAAGTTAGAATTGGTCTTCCAGATTCCATTGAGGATGCTCTGGTGAACTACTCAGCCCCTGGTTCCCTTGATGAGGTGATCAATGTAGCTATCAGAATTGATCACAGGTTGCGGGAATGTTGCTTGAAGAAATGGAGTGAATCTCCGCCAGTTCAAAGATTTTCTTTTTCTCTCTCTGCTTCTACTTTTTTCTCTCCTACTGACATTCCTTCTAAGCAAAGGAGCCTTTGCAATTAGGAGTGTCTAAACTAACACCTACTGAGACTTATCCGAGGGTCTATGACTGTACTGTGGAGCTCCTGATTACCTCGCTGGCTGCAGTGCTAGAAAGTTGCAGGGAAATTCCTGAGTCTAGGAGGATCTAGGAAGTCCCTCTGGGTGAGCAGATTATTCCTCAACCCTCTAACTTGTCTAAAGTCCTGTTAACCATTGAGATTAGATGGGGGATAAAGTTGCTCAGGCTTTCCTAGATAGTGGAGCAGCAGGCAATTTTATGGATATATCCTTTTCACATTCCCTAGGGATTGCAGTAGAGCTATTGTCCAAGCCTTTTTGTGTATTATCCATTGATGATTCCCCTATTACAGCGGAAACCTTTTGCCCCTATGCCTCCTAACTACAAGTTGGGTCCCTGCATATGGAAATCTTAAAATTTCTCCTGTTACCTATTACCTTTTCTCCCTTAATCTTGGGGCTGCCCTGCCAGCACAAACGTAATCCTAAAATAGTTTAGGAGTCTGGTCAGGGAGTCAAATGGGAAACTAAGGGCCCTATTTGCCCTGTGGCCATAAATGTGAGGCCGTGGTTGTACATTTATGCAAACGTTTGTTAATTAATGAACGTTCGGTCCTAGAATACCATGCAGTAAATCTACAATCGAGTTATTGGTAATTTACTATGGTTATTTGGTCATTTACGATCGTTGTCCTTCATTAAAGAACCAATCATTAGAGGCACGGTAATGCTAAAAGGCTATGCCGCGCCTTTATGTATTTGCTGATGTGGCTTCTCTACAGGCTGATAATGTCTTACCTCCTCATAGACCAATGCAATTGCCCTATTAACGTCTTTTATGGTACCATGCCTTCCCAAGGGCATTTATATAATCTAACTGGTCCAGAGAGTTAGGCTATGAAGGAATATATTTAAGAGAATTTCGAAAAAAAGTTTTATCCACCACACCCCTTCACCCGCAAAAAAAGGATGGTGCGTTAAGACAAAGTATCATTTATAGGTCTCTAAACAAGATTACTATCAAGAATAGATATCCTCTCCCCTTCATTGATGACCTGTTTGTTCAAGTGGTAGGTGCACAATTCTTTATTTAAGTTGGATATTAGGTGAAGTTAGCCTTTGTTAAATAGAGATACTGGTTGGAGGGTACTGCCCTTCCACATACCATAAGAACCTAAAGTACATTGAAGGGGCTAAGAGTTTAAATTTGAGACCGGCATGTTGGTCACTCTTTTTCTCCAGGTTTTACTGTAGGATCACCTATATTAAGGATCACCTATAGGCCAGGGTAAAAAAATACCAAGGCGATGCCTTGTACCGTAATTTCCCAGAGTCTGTTTCTTGGTCCGAGGGTACTCCAAAACCTATCCTGCCTGCTGATTGTGTCTCAGGGGCCCTTAAAGGGCATGTCCACCCCCAAAACTATAATCCCCCCACTACTGGCCCCACTCTGTAGTGTAATAAAATCCTTATCTTACATCCCAGCTCCAAATGGTTCTCCTGGATTCCCCTCCCCCCAAAGTCTGAAAAACTGCCGACAGTTTAGTGCAAGCAGAGGGCCGGGATTGTGCGGCGGGGAAAGAGGCAAGGTAAGTAACTATCGGGGCACTTTCTAGGAAATCTAATGATGCGGTTGTGACTGGGGGAAGGTGCCCTACCGCATCTAAAAAATTTTTTAAAGGGTGGACATGCATTTTAAGCCCACTAAAAGTTGTCTTCTGACTTACTTAAAATGTTAAAACACTTCCAGGTTGATGTTCCCCATAGGAAACCATCTAACTCCTAAGGAGTTCCTCCAGGAGTTCCACAATTCAAAGTTATCTGGACACCCAGGGGAAAAGAAAACTTTGGCCCTGTTAGCCAGGCATGTATGGAGGACAACTCTCTCCAAAGATACAACTCTCTCCAAAGTCCTATGTTAAAGGGACAGTTCAGTGGAAATTATCAATATTTGTTAAATTGTTAGTTTGTGTAATGCATACTTAGCTATTCTAAATATTCTCTTCCATTTTGAAAAATCAGTTGATTTCATACCCATTGCTATTCCCTGCTGTTGACTGACATTTCAGGTTCTAATGGTCCTTCTTCCCAGGATGCACCACTTCCTTGGAATGGTCCTAACAGTAATTTCTACTGATTGGCTTGTTGGATGGGTCAAAGATGCTCAGATCTTTACTGAGCAACTGAATGAACCCAGGCACTGGGTCAAGGGCAAGACCATAACGGTCTCTACTAGGGGTCCTGCAAACAGGAAGTCAGTATTTCGGTTGCATTTATTTATACACAGACAAAATGCTGAATTGGCAGATTAAGGTCATTGGGATGAAAAAATACTGCTCTTTTTTTCTGAAAAGCATATGTATTTGCACCGAACTTCCCCTTTAAAGCCTGTGCCCATAGTAAGGCCTCTAAAAAGGCCCCATCTGGTACTCATGCCACTTTCTATCCCAGAGATCCACTGGACCCACATCTCTATGGGTTTTATCATAAACTGTCCTCTGGTTTTACTGTTGTGTGGGTTGTAGTTCACAGATTCAGTAAGATGGCTCACTTTATCCCTATTCCCAAACTCCTATCTGCTAAAGAATTATTCATTGCTCAAATTTTCCATCTCCGTGGCAGAGGGGTACAGTTCATCTCACAATTTCGGCAAAACTTTTGTTCTCATTTTGGTATTTTCTTGTATATTTCATCCTGAATCTAATGGTCAGACCGAGAGAACCAATCAATCTTTGGAGCAGTACCTTAGATGTTTTGTGTTTGATGCCCAGGAAAAATGGGCAGAATTCTTGCCACCCCTTCATCTACTAAATTATCCCCCTTCTGGTGTAATCATGGAAGGCATCCCACATTTTCTTCTTTCTTTAAATCTCTCTTCTGAATTACTGGCTCTCAAGGATGTTTTTACTCATATGTCTCAAGTCTGGCGCCAGATTCAATCAAACTTAAAACAAGCTACAACCAAATAAAAAAGATTTTCTGACAGTCATTGTTCAAGGAACTGGAATTATCTCCAGGAGATCTAGGGGCATATTTATAAACGATCGCTAAGTTTCCTGTCGCGGTTATCGCCATCGTTTTCGCCAAATCCAGCGCTATCGCAATTTATAAAACGGCGAAAAGCGATTACGAAATCCAATATCGCCTCATATCGCCAAATCACTTATCGCCGTCTTTCGCCGCAGTAAGTGGCCGATCGTATTTATAAAACGGCGATAACTGTTTCGATGCGTTAAAACCGCCCTTTTCACATTGCGAGGTCTGAGGTGGCGAAATGTGCTTGTGCTCCTGTGTTTCTATACCAAAACCTAACCATTACAACAATTTTAAGGATTTTAAAAATGTAAATGAACCAATTTGCATTTCCGTTGGTAAGAGCACATTCCGCCATTACTATGATCCTAAATCAGTCATATCGTTTATGTCCGATTGCCATAATATGGTGATTTCTGAAAATAGCTAGATCGAAGTCGCCACAATTTGGTATTTTATACCCGTTAGTGTAGGTCTAGCATGGTACACACTGTGCAATGTTTCCTTCTGACCAAACATTCTGCTCTTCCAACCGGTTGGCCAGGAGGAAGGATTGTTGGTTGCGGCAATAATGGGCAAGGACAACAGTTTGCTGCGAGCGATCGTGGTCCTTAGGCTGCTTACACATGTGCACAAAAATTCTGTGTTGGTTTTGCCCTCAGCTGTGACCGATGTTGTTAAAAGCCCGCTGATCAATGCGGTTTCCTATGGCATCGGCCGCACAAACTGTCATCTGCAGTCTATTGCTGCGACCGTTGCGTGTAACCAGCCATAGAGGACAGCACAATCAGATGTGTTTTTCGGACATATCCGATTGGGTGTTTGTACAATTCAGTAAAGCGAATTGTCAGTCGCGTATGAAACACCATGCGGTTATTTTTGGCCAATCAGCCGCTACACTGAACTTTATCCGATTGTTGAAATATTGCATGGTGTGTACCCTGCTTAATAAAGAAACCAAGCCTAAATAGAGGTGGGGGGGTTCGACACCAACTGTCTGCCATGTACAATGCTGTTTTAACACCTTACTCTGGGCGTTCCTATAACACCTCTTAGCCACTATCCTATCACACCCTTAACACCTGGCTGTGATATGCTAATTGGGATTTTCCAGGGTACATAAGTGCCACAGATTCTTGTACAAGTCATTCTGAATTGAGAAAGCCAGTCGGATGACTAGCGAAACGTCTTCAAGAACTACATTTCAAGTCCAGTTGATCTAATTGAATACAACAGATATAGTAGGAAGTAAAGTTGCGATCAGTGCAAAGTTGTGATCAGTGCTGCTCGCAAGTTCGATTCCTTCAGTAGAGGACCAGAGCGGCTTGGGGGAAAACCTAGAGAGGCCCTGGCATCAGAGGAATCCCTCTACCATCACGGGTACTCCATTACTGCTGTGCATCTGCAGGAGAAGCACCTCCATGTATGATACAGCATTTTAGGTTCCATTTTTAGTGATACCCACATTGTTTTCGAAGCAAACCGATGGAGGATTGAAAGCCAATGGTGCCACTTGAATGGTGCCCCCTTTGCATTCCCAGAACCCACAGATGTTGTTGGTGTGCATTTTTGTGTGCAAAAGACAGTGGTGCCCCCCTTAGGACATTGAGAGTCCTAGGCTACTGATCATTTTTTCCAGCCCATATGCTATCCCTTTTGTTGTGGGAATTACAGGGCGGCACCATACAACCTTTCTGATGGAAGAATTGTTAGTTTGTGAAATTTTGTTTCAACCCTGCAGGAAAAGTGATTTATCACTATATGGATACAAACATTGCAGTTCCCCAAGCCCACATAAGTGTATTGAGCCTAGTCCGCTTCACAATTGCAGTAATGTCCTAATAGTTAACAATAGCTAACAAATTATATTTTTTGAGCTAACTCCTCCAGCTTGTGCTCTATGCGGTGCACGCGCTGGCTCAGGGCCGTCATGCTCTCCTTCATGCTTTGTAAATTTAGAAGGACCATGTCCTGAAACACTGCCATTGGTAGGGGTGTGGGCAGAGGTGGGGTGACTGGGCCAGGTAAGGATCCAATTTGTGCTGGTGGTGGAGTTGGCCATGGTTCATCTCCTGCAGATTTAAAGGACACAAAATAAAAGGGAATTGTTTTAATACGTGTAATTGCATTTACAAACTATCCAATGACCATTTTGATTTGTGATACATTTTCTCTCCCCCCCTTTTTTTTAGTTACACTGTAGACATACTTGCCTTCTAAAATATATGGTATGGCCCGAGGTGTCCGGGGGATTGGGCCAGAAAGAGCCTCCTCTGTGGGATCAGATGGAAAAAAAACATATAATATAATATTATAATATTTAGAAATGCATTACATAACACACAAGTGGGTTAAATTCCTCCATCATGTCACATACCCACAGGAACCTGAATGTGCCCAATTCAGGTAAACCACTTTAAGGTTATAATGGGTTAAGGGTTGGGTTCAGCTAGAATTTTACAGGTGGTACCTGTGGGATCGTGGTTTGGAGTCTTTGCAGGCCGGGTGTGGTTATAACACCCAGCAGAAAAGCAAGTGCAGGTCTGCTCTGTGTTGCAGTTTAGCAGGTGCATTACAACTTAGGCAATACAACGAGCAACTGATTTTTCCAAACTTTATTTCAACTTTATGTTGGCAGCGATTTAAGTAAAATGTCAATTGGAAATTACTATTTAGGAAACAAACAGGGTTAACATGTCTCAAAATGTACATACAAAACTTGCCTTCAAATGGTTCACCTATGGCTTGAGGTGACTGTGGTGGACACTGTGGTGGTAATAGAGGTTGTGCCGGCAGTGGGCTATGAGGAAGGGGAGGGGTACACACCACTGGGGTTGTATGTGGTGGATTGGTACTCGGTTCATCTGTGTCCTCTGCAGGTTTAGATATATAAAGGGGGAAAAAAGAGAAATAGAAAGTAAGTTGTGAAACAAACGTCAACACAATTTAGTGAATTGTTCACTTGTCGCATCAGGCAAAGTGTTACGGACACCTGTCCAAAACATAGGCATGGCTGAAGTAGAAGGAATGATGTTTAAAGGAGAACTCAACTGAAATTAGTACACTCCATAATGTGGAAAAAAGATGAAAAACAGATCGCACACTAAGAAATAGCATTGTGTAAAGCTGGTTACACACCATAAAATAATCATGGATGATACACACACATTTCAGTGTAACTGTCAGTGGTGTTGAAATATTGGATGTTTTTCAAAGGGTTAGCTGACAAGCCTGAAAACCACGGATGATTGTGTGGTCCTTTAGTGGAAGTGCACAAAGTTTGCTCGGGACGAGGTATCTAAAAGTGTGTACACACCCTTACACACACAAACAAATGGATTCAGTAACTGTGTATATGTGCACTGTCTGGCCACACCACCTCTTGACCGGAGTCACATGGTCTCTTAAATCATTTTTCAGATCGAAAGCTTGGCAACAGTCTACTAGCAAACCAAAACATCTTCTCTAAATTGTAGGAATCTTAGGAATGATCATGTGTAAAGGACATAGTGGTCACTGGCAAAATTGTTGGATACTCGATTGCGAACAATTTATCCATCCACCCCATGTTAATAACATACATTTCCAAGCAAGCACATACAAACGATACACATTTTACTGCATTGATATCAAGGTGCTTTGTCATCTGATTGGGTGTTGTAGTGAGGCTTAAGTTGTTCTTTAATTCCATTAAGTTTGCTCTCAGTATAGCCCTGCTAATTACATGTATAAAGTGTGTCCCTACTAAATCACATGTTCTAGCAACCCAGTATACAGTCGACAAATGTATTGGACAATCATTCACTAAATTTGTTATGAAAGAATTTCAGAAATATTGATACTAAGATAATTACATGAACAGTAATTAAAATAATCCAGAATCCCAAAAACATTACATTATGCATTGGATACTTGCCTTCAAGACTGTCTCTAATGGCCTGCACATAGTGAGGCCTTTTCCTTTTAAGGTCTGATCAGCGCCGCTGGATATCAAAGAGAGTCAACTCTACGTTGTATTTTTTCACAAGCCTCCTCCTCAGCCTCTCCATTATCTTCCTCCTGTGCAGCTGGACATGCAGGTGTCTGCTCATATTTTTGGCATAGTAAATATTTTACTAAATACCTCTGCCAGGCTAACTCAGGCATTTTCAATGTCCAAATGCTCACCTGTCAGTGATTTTACTAACAGGTCGACATTGTGCACTCTTTGGAAGTAAGATACGGCGATCTCGCCTTTGACCTCCGATAGGGGCGGGCTAAATCATAGAGAGTGCAGAGTGTGTCACAGAAGGACCAGAAAGATGCCAGAACTAGAGTGGCAGAGGTTCCTTGTCAGGTATCTTCTGCGCAAGAAATATGATGGCATTGGGACACTAAGGAAGAGGAGACGCATCATGCAGAGATTGAGGAGGAAAATCCTTAATAAATATGATGTGGAGCTGTCCCTCTTTAACGTGCAGCGCAGGTGGTCGGACTTAAAGCGCAAAAGGCCCCACTATGTGCAGGAGATTAGGGACAGTATGGAAGGCAAGCATCCTATGCAACTTTAAAATATGATTTATTATTCTTCAGAAATGAACTTGATGAAATTATTCAAATAATACAACACTGTCAATTTGTCAAATCCAACTTTATTAAAATCTTATCCAATCCAATTGTTCAGTGTATACTGTTTGCAAGATCATCTGATTTTGTTTGTCACATACTTAATAAAAGTCATTAGCAGGCCTGCAATGACTGCAAACTTACTGCAATTAAAGGACAACTAAAGCATCACAACAAAACACAATCAAATGGCAGAACACCTAGACATTAAAGCATCAATGTCTGTCATAACTTGGGAAATGATTTTACTAACAGGGTTTTTCCTCCCAGTATTCCATAGTGTTTGGTCAGTGACCATTATGTTTTACCAGCATGCTCAGTTTGAATTTAATGCAAACTTATTACAGATGTTCATGCTCACTAGAAGTGTGTAGCCAATCATTTTACAGGACATATTAGGCATGGTGTGGAC